>VZTL01053575.1:300-20228 GCA_013400535.1 Scopus umbretta | reverse complement strand
TCTGGCGTTGGTGGGGGGGGGGGGGGGGGGGTGGCTTAAATCAATAACCAATATGGTTCCTTACAAATTTTCTCTGATTCAGCAGGAACAACCCTTCATCACCCAAAGCTTGTTTTGAGATAAAGCTCTTGATATGCAGAGCTGCAAACTTTTCCTGACGATCTAGAAAAAACACATCTTTGAATGGCATATTTTCTGAACAATGCATTGCCTAGTTTAGCACGTAGCCCTCCTTGGGAAGGAATAATTTACACATCAACACCAATGGAAAAGATATTGCTGTGCAGTGTTTTGCTTATAAAAGAAGTCTTTGAGTCGTGATCCAAGTCTGATTTGTAGCTGCTATACGAAATAATACTTTCATCAAAGTAAATGTTACTACAGCAGTTTGGAAACTGCATATAATATTGGTTAATCAGGACATGATAATGCCTGTTACATAGCCAAGGTCATGCAAATGCAGAGAGGTAAGCAGTTCCTGCTTTAATAAGATAGTAATTGAAATGGACAAGAAACACAGGTAAAAGAAAAGGATACATGCATATTGTTATTTGGGTTTTTTTTTAAATGACTGAGTAAGGTGGAAGGATCAGCCTCAGTTCAGTTAATGCTTCAACATATGCAATGATTCTTACATGAGTAGTTTTGTCTCACTGAAGTCTGGGTTTTTGAGCCTTCTTTATTTTTTGCATTTGAAGTCTGCTATTAAGTTTCAGACCCTAAAGGGGAATAAATTCACTCATTTCCTAACCTAGTTAGAGGGATGGAAACAGTGTTTAAAACAGAATTTTAAAATAAATGGCTGCAATTCATGCACTTCCTAATATGTGAAATTCATAAATTGGGACATCTAGTCCATCTAGAAAATGACATAAAAATAGAGATATTTTATTAGATAAATGAGTGCAAACCTAACTCTGTAGAAATATACTGCATTAGGAGATGTTTCTTGGAGTTGCTTCAGAAAAATATTGACTATTTTGCTATTAAAAGCCAGTCCCCCCTAAAATAAAAAAGACCTAATTTTTTAGAGATAGTTCTAATGATATGCACCTTTTCATGATTACTGGATTAAAAAAAATAACTGAAGCAGCTGAATGCATGCCTATATACTGCTGAATGACTACCAAAAAAAGAAAAGCTTTTTTTGTGACCTATCTTAGCACAGAGACATTTCTTACATTATGTAGACATTTTTTCCCTTCCTGTGTCGCGGTTGTCTCGTGCATAGGAAGCATGATATTTGCTTTCTTGTTTCTTCTATTATTTTATTTTTGCATGTAGGGTCATTCAGACTATCATTATGAATATAAATTCTTCTGAGCTCTTTGAAAAGGACAAGAACTGAGGGATATGCCAAAAATAGTGAATGTCAAATGTTTCCTGTAGCTAAAATAATTCTTGGTTCCTCTGCAGTTTAGAGTTGCAGCTTTGCAGAACTCATCCAGCTCATAAACCTTCCCATGTCCAGAAATTCATATCCATTCAGGAAGATTTAATCTAAATTTTGTATACGTATGCATATGTATTATATGTCTATATCATAGATTTGATAATATTTTTCCTGCTTCTAGATTTCTCCAAATAAATAGCAGATTAAAAAATACCAAATATTTTCATTTGAAGGAAAGGGAATATGAAGAATATCGATCCATCAGTCTTCACTCCAGCAATTACTCAATCAAGACTTAAACTGTCAGGTGACATAGTGAGTAAGAGTGTACAAGTGCTAACGCATATCGTATAACAGTATATGTTCAGGCAGAATTCTAGACAAACCTATTCCATCTTGGAGTATCTTACACCTTATATATCAAATTACATTATCTGCCAAATAAGAAATACCAAGAATGTCAAGATACATCAATGCTTAGTTCCAGGAGATGTCACAGGATGTTATCAAAAACACATACTTTGAATGTCCAGTTCCTGATGTATTCTCATAACTCCCTCCTGAACTGCAGTGTAAGGTAACTTCTGCCCATCTTATTCAGAATAGTAATTCTCACTCAGAGTTTAGCCAGTGCCCCTGATAAACAAAAAAGCCTTCAGTGAGCATGCAATGAAATATTCCTTATTTTCACCTGAGGGCAAGTAGATCTTAAAGACAAGGTGGAACATGATGACACATCTGGAAGAAAGAAGTTATCCCATTTCTTCCTCCACCTCACTTCTCTTTACCTCAGCCAAAGTTTGTCCTTCCATCCAGAAGACAACATAACATGGTGATGCTGTCTCAAGATGTCATGCCCTTTTGTCATATTTTAAGGAGGTGACATTATTTCTTATTTCTTTGTGAATCATCTATAAGAAAGTGATTTGGTTGGTTAAATAGGAAATAATTATTTAAATATTTTGATTTCAATGCAAATGTATATTTTGGATATTTCTTGCAAAGGAAAAAAACAAAGCAAAACAAAGAGGAGTGCTGTGCTCTTATAGGAGCTGCCCTTTCAAATACAGTAGAAAGAGAAGGTGAAATTCTGGGAAGCTGAAAGAGCAAATATACAAAATGATAGAAAGAACAAAAGTAGAGAAAGCTCACAGTGGATCCAACTGAGCTGAAAAGAGTTTGGGACTTACATAAACAAAATATGAATTCAGTGCTAAAAATTAAAAGCAAACCTATCACATTACAGAGCAACGTGGATACATGGTACAAAGAAATCATGGTACGTCTTACCAGAAAAATGGACTTAACATTCTTAAATATTAAAAAAGGCTCTGACTAAGTGAAGACCCAAGAACAATTGCTCACAAACACTTTGAAGCACCTGGATGTGTTTACCTAATTAGCTGTAAACTTATTCTAACTGAATAAGTGTTTAAACTTGATTTGGTGTTTCTGGTTTTTAAAATGTGTCATGTGTCTAACTGCTTTCCTATTGCAATACTCTCTATATCTGCTTCCTCTCCTGAATCCCCACCCTTCCTTCCCTCCCTGCTACCTTCAGCAACATTGACTGATTAGAACTGATTAGAAAAAAAGAGGTCTCCTTTTCTGGTGCACTAATTCTCCTGGCCTGCTCAGACCTGCTTGTTCAACTAAAAAGTGGGTGTCTTGACCTGTGCTTTGAACTAAATGTGAGAAAGTAATGATCAGTCTTAAGACAGCTGAGTAGGATAAAAAAAAAAAAAAAAGAGTATCTTACTGAAGCATACAACAAAGAACTGCTCTTTGGAGGGAGGCTAATTAAACAAATGTAGCCTTGCCCTAGGCTGTGTTGTGTTATCTTTGTCTGTCTGTATTGCTCCTGGTTCCAGGTATGACAGCTCTAGTTACTGGAGAAACTTTGTCCCATGCTCTGTTGTGTGGAGTATTGGCCATTTTCAGTGTCTAATAGTGTAGAGCCATGAATGTTGGTAGTCATAGTTTCTTTTTTTTTTTTTTAATATTGTAATTTGCTGGAGTTTGCTAGAGAAGTAAAACCTTTCTGTCTTCCTCCTTTGGTGGATTTGGCCCTTCACTCATTTTTTTTTTTTTTAATTGGATTCACATGGGAGTTCCACGTTTTGTAACTAAATACGAGATTTGAACTGCATATTTATAGGCTTTGTTATGTATAAATAAGCCCAGATAACATCACCCACATTTCACATTCTTCTGCAAATTCTCTTTTACAGTTGATATTTTGTGATGCCATTTTGATGTAACTTACTCCCTTTTATCCTCCTCCTGCTTTTCTGGGGTCATTTCTCCACTTCTCATGCATAAATGCACACTCCCACAGAAAATCATTCCTGCACCGAGAGCACAGAAAACTGCTCTGACTCATCTTGCTTACTGGCCTTGGTGCTTATACCAGGTGAAAGTAGAAGAAAGAAGAGGGATAGGTCTTCAAATTAGTCTAGCAATAATGTAATTTTATCTGAAAGCAAGAGTTCAAGAATGGTCAAATAAAAGCTGGAGAAACCCATGTGACTATAGTAACAGTTGGGGTTTTTTTTCTTTTTCGTTTTTCTTTTATTGTATGAAGAAACTGTAATCTAAACTCCGGAGACTTTCTCTGAAGGAATGAACCTGCATTCAATTTCAGGATGGCATAAAAAAATGCAGGAAATAATTTCAGGAAATTCTTTAAAATGTGAGCAAAATATCAGCCCTTTGCGCAGTACTCTGTATACAAACTGCAGATGAAATTCTGTGATTTTCTCTCTGAATGTAAGTAGCTTGTTCCTAGCAAATTTTCTAATTTTCATAAAATACAATAGGCTGCAGGAATACAGTGATGGCTCAGCATTAACTATTTTAGTCTCTGCCCATGCTATAAACACAGCAAAAGTCATGTAACCCTGCAATCAAACATAAGCTGGTAAAGCATGATGAGGAAAATATTCATAAAAAGCATGGCCATGATCTTTCNGCGGCTGTGTGGTGCTTGGTTGCCAATCAGGGTTAAACCACAACAGTATGCGACTGACAAGGACTATCAGAGCATGGGATGAAGGCAGCTTAGGTCCTTCTGCACTCCTGCAGAATTTTGGCTTCTTTTATATCAGACCATCCAGCTCCATTTCCTTGGTAGCATGAAACTATTGTTTCTCCATTCACAGAGCTTGGACCAGCTAGGTGACAAAAAATGTTTTTTTGCTCAAGCATTCCCTAAATGTAGAAGAATCACGTGCTATACGAGCTATTTCCACATTAACAAACAATCACACTTGACTGATGTGTTGCCAGTCATTTAGAGATGGCTGAATGAGTTTGAAGAAAATTATTAAACTGGACATATTTGTCCTATGCCTCNTCCTCCTGCTTTTCTGGGGTCATTTCTCCACTTCTCATGCATAAATGCACACTCCCACAGAAAATCATTCCTGCACCGAGAGCACAGAAAACTGCTCTGACTCATCTTGCTTACTGGCCTTGGTGCTTATACCAGGTGAAAGTAGAAGAAAGAAGAGGGATAGGTCTTCAAATTAGTCTAGCAATAATGTAATTTTATCTGAAAGCAAGAGTTCAAGAATGGTCAAATAAAAGCTGGAGAAACCCATGTGACTATAGTAACAGTTGGGGTTTTTTTTCTTTTTCGTTTTTCTTTTATTGTATGAAGAAACTGTAATCTAAACTCCGGAGACTTTCTCTGAAGGAATGAACCTGCATTCAATTTCAGGATGGCATAAAAAAATGCAGGAAATAATTTCAGGAAATTCTTTAAAATGTGAGCAAAATATCAGCCCTTTGCGCAGTACTCTGTATACAAACTGCAGATGAAATTCTGTGATTTTCTCTCTGAATGTAAGTAGCTTGTTCCTAGCAAATTTTCTAATTTTCATAAAATACAATAGGCTGCAGGAATACAGTGATGGCTCAGCATTAACTATTTTAGTCTCTGCCCATGCTATAAACACAGCAAAAGTCATGTAACCCTGCAATCAAACATAAGCTGGTAAAGCATGATGAGGAAAATATTCATAAAAAGCATGGCCATGATCTTTCTCTGACCCAGAAATATCATTCTTATGTTCAAAACCTTTGGGTTTCCTTTATGAAAAGTAGCAAATTTCCCTTTAACATAAGAATATTTCTAGGGAATATAGGATATTCTCGTGTTCAACAAGTGCCTGGAGCAGAATGGCTAGTAACTGTAATACAATTCTATATGTGTGCCTTTGTTTTTATTTGGGTTTGTTGTAGGCCAGAAGTTGGACATGTATTAATTCCTTAACTGACCTTTTAGTTAGCAGTGATTTCAGTGAACTCAAATTGTTTTAGAGCAGCTGAAAGTCAAACCTGGTGTCAGTCTGTGCAGGTGCCTGTGCATTACCCATTT
Organism: Scopus umbretta; assembly: GCA_013400535.1. Lineage (NCBI taxonomy): Eukaryota > Metazoa > Chordata > Aves > Pelecaniformes > Scopidae > Scopus > Scopus umbretta. The sequence goes on along the minus strand of VZTL01053575.1, from coordinate 14,454 downwards.
TTGTCTGTGCAGAGGAGAAGGAGACTCCTCTTAAAGCCAAAGAGATTGTGCTCAACAGGGATGGGTATGTGTCCTGGTTTCAGTTGTTTACACTTTTCAGCTACCCATGCTCTGCCAGGTGCACAAGAAGCTGGGAGGGAATGCAGGCAGGACAGCTGATCCCAATTAGCCATCAGGGCTATTCCATACCACCTGATGTCAAGCTCAGTATAGAAACTGGGGGAGTTGGCCAGGGGAGGGAGTGGTTGCTGCTTCGGGGCAGGCTGGGCATTGGGTGGTGAGCAATTGCGTCGTGTATTACTTGTTTTGTATATTCTGTTGTTATTATTGTTATTTTCTCTTTCTCTGCTGTCCTATTAAACTGTCTTTATCTCAACCCACGGGTTTTAGGGTTTGGTTGGTTTTTGTTTTTTTCCTCCCCCCTGGTTCTCTCCCCCATTCCACTGGGGTAGGGGGAGGGTGAGCGAGCGGCTGTGTGGTGCTTGGTTGCCAATCAGGGTTAAACCACAACAGTATGCGACTGACAAGGACTATCAGAGCATGGGATGAAGGCAGCTTAGGTCCTTCTGCACTCCTGCAGAATTTTGGCTTCTTTTATATCAGACCATCCAGCTCCATTTCCTTGGTAGCATGAAACTATTGTTTCTCCATTCACAGAGCTTGGACCAGCTAGGTGACAAAAAATGTTTTTTTGCTCAAGCATTCCCTAAATGTAGAAGAATCACGTGCTATACGAGCTATTTCCACATTAACAAACAATCACACTTGACTGATGTGTTGCCAGTCATTTAGAGATGGCTGAATGAGTTTGAAGAAAATTATTAAACTGGACATATTTGTCCTATGCCTCATTTAAAAAAAAATTTAGAAATTTCTCTGAAATTTAATAGCATTGGTTTGCTTCATTATCTTGTGGTGATACTGAAACATTGCATTTCAAAGTAGTCAAAAGTAAAAATGCTAAAAGTCGCAAGAGGGTATTTGTCATGTCCTTTCCAGCTTGAACCTATGCAAGCATTAATAGGAACCTCTTTTAGATGTCTACTTTTCTGAGACTTGGAAGTTTATCTTCACATATTAAGTGTATTTCTGATAGAGCACAGTATATTTTAATAAAGCTGCTTACCAATCTGAATTTGCTCAAATATTACAACTATTACTGCATCAAATTCTTCAGTCCATAATGGCTTCAAGAGTGTCAGTAAAAAACTCCAGCTTACAGCAGTGTGTTCTTTCTTACCTGAATAGATTTGCAGAGCTGCTGTACATATCACTGACTCATCCCACTTTGTTCAAAAGCTTGATTACATGGAACACCTCTGGGAATAAGGACTTTTATCATAAATGAAATAAGGTATAAGTCAGAGAGCGCCCATCAAAGTTATACTGGGTCAGAACATGCTGCTCCCTTAAAGGCTCATATTCCACTTACATATTGTCATTATCACTCAGTCGCATATTGCTACTGACACTGTTGTCATGGTTGCCTTAAAATTTTTGTGCCAAATCAAATATTAAAAAAGCAAATTCCTTTGATTTCCTGTATAAAACAGAAGACGATAGATATTCTTAAAGTTTTGTTTTGAAAATACTAAAAATAGAGAAGTCTATTAAGTTTCCATAGTAATTCACACACCAATTCTTACAACTGATTAATAGAAGTAGTTCATTCAAAGACATTCTCAATGGTCAGAGTCCAAAACTTTCTGCTGCAATTGAATAGTGTCAGCAGTATATACTGAATGTTCCACACACACTCCTTTTACAGTTTCTTTATAAAAATATACATAACTTCAATTTTCTGGCTGTGTTTTGACAAAAGCGACAAAGCTCTCTGTTTCTGAAAGTAATTTACAAACTGAATTACTCTATATTAGCAAAGGATGCATGTGGCCAGCTGCTGGAGGAAAATAGCCTGTGTCCAGCTATTTTCTATCTATATTGAGAAAGGACTCTAGGATATGTTGAGTAGTGACCTCAGTTGCCAGCAAGCTGCAAGGATAAATTCTTCAGGATTAATATTTTTCATGCTGGAAATTCTGCCTACATAGAAATACTTTGGGTTTCAGACATTTTTTTTCTCTTTATTACGAAAGTTTTTTACTTAAAATAGATACAAGTTTTTTTTGACATAAACTGAAGATATCACAATATCTGCACTAATTGTTGCTAAGCAGTAAAACGATAGGCAAGAGGCATATAGTTAGCAACAAATGTGTTCTCAGATTCCTTTTAGAGTTTGTGTTCTAAGATTCTGTTCTAAGATTAATTGTTTTAAACTTGCATTTAATGTCTTTTCCCTGGCTGACCTTTCTTTCCTATATGTAAGCATTAGTCCTCTATTGGTGCCACTGAACAGTCAGCTTCATTTCAACTACCATCTCCTGGGATGACCTTTTAATTTTTTTTAGTTTTGTTTAAATTACAGGTAAAAATGAGGTCTCTTTAATGACACCATTTTTGTGAGCTGACACAGGCAGGACATGGGAACAACCACAAAATCACAAATGAAATGCAAAGAGTAAATTTATTTTTGTTGCCTCGTGAACCAGGGGATCCCCAAAGCAGCACCCGGGCAGAGGCACACAAGCAGGAGCACAGGCACCATGGAGCTTGGTCTTTGCTAGAGGATCACTGAACCTGCTGGTTTTGCCTGTATACAAGGGATTCATGCAGGCATTGTTTACAACTGTGCTTTGGTCTTTCCCACAGCAGGACAGGAATCTCAAGCAGAGTCTATCACAGGCCTATGGTATCTAAACACAGATGTTCTACTTGTCAGGCACATAAGACTAAACAACAATTAGTACGATATGTGTTCTTCTACACCCCAGCTGCAAGTTACTTGAGTGTGTTTACAATCTTCCTGGCCAATCTTCCATTATTTTCCCACATGCTATCCCCTTGCTCAAGAGACCACTTCCACTGGGGCTGGCAAAACTGGAAGTGTCCATTTGGGCTTGTGGGGTGTAGAGTAATTTATAAGGCATGCAATAGAAACACACAGAAAAAGAAATAAAAATATCTCCACAATAATGCTTTGAATCAGGTGTCCCATTCGTCCTGTCAGGGAATTAAACCACTCAGCCAGCCAGGCACGACAAGTAGATTGTTCCATTTGATGCATTAAGTCTTGGAGATGTTGAATGTCATCCTGTACACTGGCTGATTCATCAGTTATGTTGAAGCTACACATGCCTTCAAAATCAAAGCAGTGTTTATGGTGTCAAAGGAGGAAATAGTCCACTGCCAATAGATTTTGTAATGTTCATTGGTGTACAGCCATTACCTAATCAGAAAAAATAGCAATGAGAAACATCAATATGAAAATCACCTAGCATAGTATGATTCTGTAACACAGCTACTGGGGTTGGCATGCCAATGACACATATTGTCAAAAGATCTGTGTCTCTTAATCTCTTAATACAAAAGGCAGATGAGTTAGTTACGGTAGAGGCTAACCAAATCCAAGTATTTACATGCTGATCTTGTGGAAACGTACCCAGGGGATGCGCTTGTAGTACAAGACTACAAAGCATGACAGGCCCACCTGTGATAGGGGAGGAAAACAGGAGTGTCAGCTCCTTCCAGGAATACATACGCTGTTGCTCCAGCGCCTTCAGCTAGTGTCACTCTGGGTTGGATAACCTGATTTGGGGTAATTGCCCACAGAGATTGGAGAGCTATGGCTTGCGCTTTTTCAGATTGAACTTCAATTCGATGTTGGGTTAGCGACACAAATGACACCGGTCCAACGCTATCTCCTTCAGATAAGGCACGGGTATCTGTCGAAGACACCGGAAATACAAGAACTCAAGGATCTGGTATCAACAAAGGATGTAAAATAAGAGGAGAAGTTGGCATACGGGACCATAGGCCATTCTCACGGGTTATTAGATGAATCTCCACGTCCAGACTAATAGGCTGGGAGATGCGCTCGCGCCAGTGGCTGTTGCTGCGCCAGAAGCAGGAGTGACGTGGCCGCCCCCCCCAGCTTGGGCCTGGCTGGGAGCGGTGGGAGGCTTTCCAGACGTCTTCAGCCACCGGCAACCTCATGGGCGCCTACTACTAGAGCCCCTCAAGGCAGAGGATTTGCAGTAGGATTGAGCTGAGCTGGTTCCTGGGTGCGGAGTCAGTGGTGGGGCCATGGGGGGTTGTTTTGTTTTATTTTTTTTTGCCTAGGTGCTAACTTTGGCCATCGGCAAAACGTTTGCAATGTTGTAATCCCATTTATTTCTGATGGCGGGACGCCAGCTTGTAGGAGATCATTCCACGTTTGTTTCCTTGCCACCTGTGCTGTAACTCCTTTCCGTTTTGCTGGCTTTCCATTATTTACCGCCCAAACAGATGGTCCTGAAATCACAGCCCCACTTTCCCTCAAGGTTTTTGCTAGGGCACCTACATTACCCGTAGCATTTCTCACTGGTGGAGTAGTCAAGGGTTTCAGTGAGTCAGGTGCTCCTGTCAAAAACTGCATTTTGATACTTCTCGTTACTGCTACCCTGTCCAGATCGGATCCCGTAACAAATACATGAGCCACTGCTGTGACTAAAATGTTCCTAGGCACAGCAGAGTAAGATGATCAGCAGTACAGCAGGACAGCAAGCAGCAAAAGCAAGAAGCAGCCACTAATGAGCACTAGACTAACACACAGTAGGCAATCAAGCCCCACAGCCTGCCCATTAATAGCTAAACAGCTATAACAGCTATAAATTTGATCTAGTACATTCCAATCAAATCTGTCGTTATCTTGAATCGGTCATGCTCCACATTGGGCACCAAAAAGGACTGTTGGGTTTAACCCCGACCGGCAGCTAAGCACCACACAGCTGCTTGCTCATCCACCTGCCCCTGTTTATTAGCAATACGCACTATCAACTGTTCCACAGTATCTTGCATCCCATGCACTGCTCTGCTTGAATAGCAATTACTTCTTGTGCAATCGCCTTTGCATCTTGTAAAGTCCCAACTTCCTTTTCCAATTCTCTCATTTTATTCCATAATGCAACACCTTCACGGTCAAGAGCTCTAAGACCAGTAACTAATAACCATTCCAGTATCCCTGCTAGTTTGTGAGAATAATCCGATATAATTTCCGTGGCAATCCACACATAGCTGTTTCAATTGTCTGCGGGGGGGTAACCACCATCCCATCATCTATTTCAGGCCATGGTTCTGGTGAAGCCAGTGTAGCCAGGTGAGTGGCCACAGGGGTCCAGTGCTCAGTACTGGGCCATTCCGGAATATGGGGAGTCACAGTCATGGCCTCTGCAGTCCCTGACATTTTTCCAGCCATGACATGGCTGTTCCTGGATCCTGCGGACTACGCCAAACGTGTGAGTCTGCAGGACATGGGAACAACCACAAAACCACAGATGAAATGCAAAGAGTAAATTTATTTTTGTTACCTCATGAACCAGGGGATCCCCAAAGCAGCACCCGGGCAGAGGCACACAAGCAGGAGCACAGGCACCATGGAGCTTGGTCTTTGCTAGAGGATCACCGAACCTGCTGGTTTTGCCTGTATACAAGGGATTCATGCAGGCGTTGTTTACCACTGTGCTTTGGTCTTTCCCACAGCAGGACAGGAATCTCAAGCAGAGTCTATCACAGGCCTATGGTATCTAAACACAGATGTTCTACTTGTCAGGCACATAAGACTAAACAACAATTAGTACGATATGTGTTCTTCTACACCCCAGCTGCAAGTTACTTGAGTGTGTTTACAATCTTCCTGGCCAATTTTCTGTTATTTTCCCACGCCATTCATTCTCAGATGGCTTCTGTCATTTTACAGGGAAAATAGCATTGCAGTGCAATTAAGAAGCATTCCTTTTGTTCATTGAGAACTTTTAAAATAGGCAATTAACTGTAGGCTAATCTCTTCAACCTTGTATTTGCAAATCTTATCCTGATTAAATGGATGGTAGTTTCTAGTGCTACTGGCAACTGAGATATTGCAGTGCTTCAAGAACAGTCATATAATCTCATCTACATTCTAACGTTAAGATAAAAAACACATCCCCCTATTTTTCTTCTGTAGTGGAGGAACCAATTCATTGTAAGAGTTTGCTTTAATGAGGCTATCTTTATTAAAGTAATCTTTACTACATTTTTTTTTAAAGCTCGTGATTTCTCCAGAGACTAAGCAAGCTAATTCATTGTGTTGGAGGTGTTTTGATACAGCCTATTGCTTAGCAGAGGAAATAAAGAGTTCCCAGTCTGTCCCTCAGTGACATATATAATCAGGCTGCAGGCGCGGATTGAACCTTCAGGACTTACTTGTGGTAGGTCACATAAAGCACAATATTTCTTTCCTGTCAGTAGGTAAGTACAGAAGTACTTCTGCAAAAGGTATCAGGCATGTAAATTTGATGGGTTTTTTTACATATACAGTTATGGCACCTTTTCCAAAGTGCCAAAAATAGATTAAAATTGATTTATGTTGAAATATTTAGCTGCAATATTGCTCTGTATAATTTGATTTGGTATTTGTTTATATAAGTAGGTACTTAATACTTTGCTGGTTAAAGCATTTATAGAAATTGCAGAAGGCTTTTTTTACTTTCATTTTGTAGCAGTTGGTGCTAAATTGAATAGATCAAGCATACATGAGAGGAGGCTTATTTAGACAGGAAAATTTACCAGTAGTGAATATTTCTATTTTTTGCCCTAAATGTAGTGACATATTCCAAGTAACTGCCTGAAACTTGGCAATTTTTCCTCCTCCTATGCAAAACAAAAGCAGAGCTATCTTTTCTTTGGAGATTTTGAGGAGAAGTGGCAGATTCTGAATATTTCCAGTTATGTTGCCCCTAAAGTCATACCTTCCGGGACAGGATTGATACAATGCTCAGTGAGGCACAGATACGCAGTGACATTTTTCAAAACGTGCAGTGACTTTTAAGGGATATTCACATTTTCTTAAACTAACACCTGAAGTTATGGGTGGTACTATTGCTCAGATGCAGCATTTTACTGGCAGTTACAGCGAGGATTTTTTTAAAGTGCATTATCCTATGTATAGGTATAACAGGAATATAACTGAATATTCCCCTCTCCACCCATGAAAAGAAATAGGAAAAAGAACTTTTGTAAAACTTTACTTACTTATTTTTATCTGCTAGTGGCCTGAGTGACCATGTGTAATAGTAGTTCTGATACTCAGCTTTTATTTCCTCTGTGCATCACTTGTTTCATTAAGTGTGGGATATGTTCCTCCTGGAAAGATATATCCAGCCTCAAGCAAAAATTTTGTGCTTGCTATTTTGACAGAGATCTTGTTAGCTATTTTAAGAAAATACTGTACTCAAAAGCTGAAATTGATGGTTTCCTCAGCGCTGTTTTAATCAGTGCACATATTGATGGTGTGTTTTATCTTTTTTATCACCTTCAACAATCCAACCCATCACTGCATACCTGACTAGCTGAGTTGTATAGAGGTGCTGTTATTTATGTATGAAAACTTAACATGTTGATAGCTGAAGAATACATTGTTTGGAGACAGTTATGCTGTTTAATGTAGTCACGTATGCTTTCATTTCTTTTTCTTTTTTTTTTCTCAGAACATGACAGTGGAACTGCACTCCTTCAAAATTCCCTATGTTCAGCCATATCTATAGTATATACATACACTGATATATTTACTGATATGGATCTATAGTTATACTGAAAAATATATCAATAATACAATCCATTGCACAATATAATGTGTAACAAAATACATGTTTGATCAACAATAAAATTTATTCTTTCTCCCAAGGATGTTTATTGATCAGCCATAAGGTCAGTTAGGAAATATTTTGCTGTTCTTGCATTCTGGATTGGCTCCTAATCACACTCTGGCACTTCAGAGTTATCATTGACATCTTAAAATGTATACTTGGTGACTGCAGAGTCCATTCAGTTCTCTGTAACCTGCTTCCCTCTCTTTCAAAGATAATTTGTAAACCAGCTTGGTGGGGATAAAAGGTTCTGTGCTATGAAACTCCCTTCCAGCAGAGGTGCTTCAGAGTTGCCTCAATTTCATCACATTTTAAAACATGCTGAAGTTTGCATGAAGTTCCTTGGTTTCTACACACCTTGAACAATGTAAAGAATTACTCTGTACCTGTGTTCCTGCAGTCAGTGCTTGACGACTAACTTGGGGAGAAGCTGGAAAGATGGGTCATTGCCTTTTGCAGAGAGGGCAGTAAGGTTTCTTCTTAAATTTGTAGGTAGCCGAGTCAATGGCCATTCCAAAAATATCATACTGATTTTAACTGAAACAAAAGTCTTTCCTGCTTCTGAGACAAAGTGCATAAAATGGCCAGGATGTAGAGGGAGCTCACTTGTTCATCTAACTTGCAGAAAAACTTTTGTCCCAAATATTTTAAAATTTTCTTTTCACATAGCCCACATTCTCTTGTTTGTTCGGTTGGTTGGTTGGTTGTAACAACAGTGACAGAATGCAACCATTGGCACTTTAACTGGTTGTGTAATCTGTTATTTCAGCAGGATCACTGTGCAAGTATGTTTTCTGTTTGCCAACCTTACAAGTTAGTTTTTCCTGTTCTTTATCAGCAAGACACATTTTCAGTAGGAAGAACCAAATCCTATTATGAAATTATTTGGGAAAATATTTAATCGAGGTTTGTTTGGAACAATCAGTTTTCATAACAATAAGGTGTTATCATGCGAGGATTTATTTATTTCCATTCATAGAGATAACAGATAAACAAAATAGACCTTGATGACAAAAATTAACAGGGTATAATTTCTTATCCATAGGAATATAAACCAGGGCAAAAATAAAATATTGACTTTTCTATGATTTTATAGATCTTCTCAGAAATATAAACACTAATCTACTATTGAATATTTCTTGTGTGTACTTTATTACAATTTCGGTTTTATTTTCCTTTTTTTCAACCAGGTGTACCATAGGTTCTTCAAAGAGAATGAATAAGAATTATTTTCTGTAGGGCACTTCCAGAAGCCAAGAGGCAACACTAATTTTAAAGAAGAAAAATGTTTATTGAAGTTTAAGGAGGAAAAAGACAGTAAAGTAGTTTTCCTCATGACTCATCTGGAAATGGTTGAAAAAGCAAGTTTCTGTGAGCACTATTAATTTCAATGTGCACATGGTAGTTCCAAGTTTGGATTTCAGGAGTTCAAAGAAGGACAGAGAATTGCACAGACTTCATAGGTCTGGTCTTTTGTTGGATAATACCCTAATGAAAAAGCAAATACATTGTGACAGAGGTCAGTAAATAGAGAAAAAACACACATAAATATAGCTTGGAAGACTTCAAAATATGTTATTTTACGCTAATTTGAAGCTCAAGAGTTGGCATTTCCCCTAGTCTTTAGTTGTTCATATTTTAAAAACTGATAAATTGCAATTTAGTAACTAATTAAGTCACTCTGTCTGCTTCAGTCTGAACACTGAAATGGTGAAATAGCAAATTATGAGATTCATTCAGCTTTCATCATACAACACAGCTGTCTGGACAGACTCCATGGTCTTTCCGACAGGTCCCTGCTCAGAATCTTTGCTTAATAAGTTCTGCATAATATTTAGTCATTATGATACTGTGGTTTTGTTTTTGTTTTTGTATGTTTGGTTTTTTTTCCCCATGGTTCTGATTCAGAAAAATCTCACTGGACTCAATTAAAAATTTACCTGAAGAAGTTTGTAAGACAGTTACAGGCAGCAAAGGAGGATAGCCTCAGGTGGGCAAAGGAAGACAGGCACCTCTACTCATGCCAGGGCAGGGTTACTAGTCAGAGTAGTGACTAGTGACTCACAGTTGTATGCATCTGCGTTTGGGTCCTCACTAATTGCCAGTGACATGATGGGAAATGACTCGATTCCTTTCTACAGAAGATACCCTTTTTTCACTGATCTAAATGCTTTACTTTTTCCATTTTCTGTAGAGGATGCTGCTGTTCTGCTTAGAAAGCTGCAGTAAATCCTTGCTGCCCTCTCTTCTGGCCTTACTCTCCGCTGCCTAATAGCACTGTCTTCACCCAGTAGTGAGATTACGCTGAAGGGTTATGCAAAGTAGCCAAGAGATACCAGAACACGAAGCATCTTCTTCACACATTAGAACATGGGATCATTGTAGCAGAAACATTCTTATTTTCTTCTCAATAATGTTATTCTAGATGCAACTCAATTGCTTTTGACAATTCTTTGGGTGAAAATACAAGATAAATCATCCAGTCTTTACATTAGCACTGTGAAATATAACTACTAATATTTCATTTCCCCCCAAAATTCAGTCATCTGCATCAGGGTCTTTTCTTGACTTACTTTCTTGAGTAAGAAGCAGGAATGCAATCAGTCTTGATAAGGTACTAACATTTCCTACTACCATGTGTACTTGTAGGTATTTTCCAAGTATTAAGACCTCTACTAATCATGAGCATTTTGGTCACAGACAGTTTTGTAGCAGAAATGGTGAATAAAAGAACATGAGGGGCCTGTCTGAAAACACAACAGTTTGTTTTTTATTTGCAGACTTGTGGGGACTGATAAGATAAAGACTGTATATTGATACACTATGAGTTTGTTATCATGGTTTGCACCTGGGAGGATAATGGGGCCTGTCCACAACACTCTTTCTGAGGTGTTGATCTGAAGATCACAAAATATTTTTATTTTCAATTCTGCCTCTCTATTCACTACTCAGTAACATGAATGTAAGTAGATATAGTTAAAAATATCAAAAGAGTTGCCTCATGCATGCATTTCCATGTGTTCTATGTTCATGAGAAACCAAAGTGGCACAGGACTTAATATTTCTAAAACACAGATGCAAAAAAAGTAGTTACTTTTATCTAAAGCTTCATTAATTTTGGACTAAAACTATTGATATACCTAAGTATTCTAGGTTCTCCCCTTTTCCCACCATTTTCCCAATATGTAAATGTAGCTTGAACATCTTAGTTACAAAAATCTGCAGTTACACTTAATTTTCAAGTTTACAAATGTCAAGATATTTCTTTCCTGAACAGCAGAGCTACAAATAAAAAGGTCTGTGACACCGTTCCCCAAGCTGAAACTGAAAAATGAGAGAAATTTGCATTTAAATCAAATTTTCTGCATGCTTTGAAGACATTATTACCAAGACAAAGTGGTGCCCTAGCCAAAGATACTGGAGGCTGTGTTGACATCTTATGTAATTGTTTGCTTTAGTTAAGGAATGTGTAGTATATTAATACCACAATTAAGCAGTAATGACAGCTCCTCCTTCCTGTTTCTGACAGACAAGAATTGGTGGGAATGTGCTCTGAAAAAATTAATACTCTTATGGGTAAAAACAAAAACTTGGATATTTCTGTCAATAAAGTCAACTTATTAAAAATTAGTAATTAATGTGTTTAAAATAATGATTTAGCTGTGAATAAATTAAGAAATCAGTTATCAAGAGATAGTGTTAAATCAAGATTACCTTAAATAATTTAAATTCATTAAGTAGGGAAAGACACTGATGAGTATCTCCAAGGAGCAGATCATTAGCTGGTGATAATTAGCTTGTCTATGGAAGTGTAGGCTGACATCTCCCACCAATATCATGTTACTAAAAGAAGTTTCACCTGTAGCTGCAGTTGTCCATTAGTTGTTTGGTTCTCACACAGGAAGGAGCATCTCTGAGCAAGCTGCGCACCTCTAATCTTTCAGCTGTTCCTTTCCTTGCAATTTAAAAGATATAGAGATACTGTGTAAGTAACAACTCACCACTTCCAGAAATAGCATTTCTGTGTAAGTAATACCTAATGATAATACCATAGATTTCTAGTGTTGTTGAGCTTCAGATATGGCTGCATGTTAACAACACTGTTATAAGCGTTATAACTGAAGTTATTATTTTTCAAAGTGTAAATTTTATAAACTGATTATATATGCATCATTGTAGACACAGTGATAAAACAAAACTTTCTAACAGATAGGAGTGACTCTAAATTTTGTGATGTTAGATTTTGGGGTAATGAAATTAAGAGAAAAAGGGAACAATCTTACAAATCTCAGTTCCTGTTGAGTTTATATTTCCTTGCATCTGGATTGTAGTTCATTGTGTTGCTGGCTAGATGAATGACCAAGGACCCAGATTTAAAACAAAATACATTTCATCCAAGATGTATCAGTTTTGGGGTAGTTTACTTTAGAGATACTTTTTACGCATCTAAATGAGGAGTTAGTTATGAACCTAAGTTATGTCTACAGGCCAAACTTCTAATAGTTTTTAAACAGTTACTTGAAACGCTTAGATGCATGTAGTAAAAAACAGGGGTACATGAGACAGGATGTGAACGTTTCTGTGACTCTGCCTTCTGACAGCTTTGAAAATCCATCCACACATCATTTTATTTGTGTAGATGATTTCCATAAATTTAAGCCATTTTAGAAGAAATAGGCCATATGCCTATCTTCCTGTTTATAGAAAAAATTAGAAGGTGGCTACATTTATACCTGAGGAATGTTGTGAGCTTTTAGTATGTCGATATTGTGTTTTAACGTCCTTGGAGGGAGAAAAGGCTAGAGAAGAGTATCATTTTGATTATCCAAATCTTTGGAGCTCCATATCAGTGAAAAGGTTTGCTTACCTGCAAGTATGCCTATGAAATAAGAATTTTTGCTTCAGCAAGCAGTCTTGAAGAATGCACATATAAAGCTGAAGTACTCAGGCAGTGACATAGAGAGGTATTAAGACTGAGGCACTATGTCTGCAGGGCACTAAGGGAAATACACATCGTCTTCTTACATCTGTGCCAAAGATACTGCATCTGCCCCCCACATGACAGCAGTCCATTTGCAATAACTTCATCACTGCCTTTGAGCCGTCCTCACACATTAAAAAGTCATTAGATGAAGCTCTTAAAAAAACTGTGAGATTGAGTACAGTAATAACCTATGTCAGGTTTTCATTTTTTCTTTTAAGCTTCTAGGGTTTAATTTAATCTTTAGCTATGAACAACTAGGAAATTATCCCATAATTGCTCAATATCGGCTGAGTAGCTCTGTGTAGTTTTTGAAGCAGCTGGGCATCTAGAATGTCTGACTTTGCTTTTGCTTAATGTATGTGTCAGCATGAAGCCACTTGATGGACTTCATTTTTCCCTGTTCATTTTCATAAAATTGCACAAGTTAAAATCATGTTAAAGGGGTAAAACAACAGGAAAAGACTCTTAAATAAATTTCTTTAACAAATGTGCTTGCATTATATGACTTCATGTGATCAAAACTCCAGTTGAATGGAGCATACTGAATATAAAGCAGAATTGTTTATGCAACTCCTGCATCGTGTGCAGCAGAAGGTATGTGGTGCCTAACAAATGAGGCTGCAGAAGTAACTGATGGAACTGTTCTCTGGCTAAGAAAACATTTAAAAATCAATATTTGGTTGGCCTGAAACATGTTTTTCCTGCCAAAACAGTGTAAATATGACATAAATTTCATGGAATTTACACTGGAAGCCTTTTCTTTTCTTCATTATCTTTTGGAAAGCTTTGGTATGGGCGTTTGGGCTGTAGTAGTGGGACACGGAAACACCAGAAAGAGGAAGCAGCTGCTGCCAAACCCACAGCAGGACATACCCTGTAAGGATGGAGCAGTCCCTCTGCAAAGGTGCTGTGTGTTTTGGGCATAGCCATCAGTCTCTGCTGTTTCACATGGATGAAACGCAATGTTCCAGAGACACAAGTATATACATGATCGAGGGAAAGGGTGTGGTCCTGGCTAATTTCAAATACCTGTTCTGGACAGGCTAATGTTAGGGCTCATTAAAAATTCAGTAAACTAGGCAGTGAAAAACAGCATCCCAGCTGTTATTTCTGAGTCTATTGATTCCAAGCTTGTTGCATTTCTCTATCAGTAAATGAAACACAAAATGAAGCCATCAGCATACTGCTTAGGAACACAGAAGAAAGGAATGTGTCAGAGGGACTTTGATCTTTACTGGGAATGGCCAACATTAACAGTTTCCCAGGCTTTCACACGTTGCTTGTATAAGTGACAGACTACTGAGGAGGGTGGGGGAAGGCCCTCAGAAACTAAACGCTACCTAGCTTCTTTCAGCTGTTTGGATGTGCCTACTGATCACGTTTTTGCGACTGTATCTTCCTCTCACGAAGAAAGAGGAAGGCAGAGCAGTGCAGCAACAGGGAGGC
>VZTL01053573.1:0-37237 GCA_013400535.1 Scopus umbretta | reverse complement strand
GAGGAAGAAGAAAGGAAAACACAAAAAGAAGGTGAAATAGCAAGACACGATATTAACATCAAATAAAGGCATAAGAGAGCAAGAAGAAAAAAAACAGAGAAAGCAACTAGAAGTAAGAAAAGGACGATACAAGCAAAGGACTTGGGCAGGGTTTTCCTTTTGTTCCTTCTTTTTCTAAAAGTAAGAAAAGGACGATACAAGCAAAGGACTTCGGCAGGGTTTTCCTTTTGTTCTTTCTTTTTCTAGTCTTGCTTTACGGAGCAAAATGGGACAGCAGTTCACCAATGCCGAAGGGGAGCAAACAGAGATTGATGTTGCCGAATTGCAGGAATGGTATAAGAAATTTGTGGTCGAATGTCCCAGTGGGACCCTCTTCATGCATGAGTTCAAGCGGTTCTTCGGGGTCCAGGATAACCGTGAAGCTGCAGAGTATATTGAAAACATGTTCAGAGCTTTTGATAAGAATGGGGTAAGTGGTGAAGAATTTTTACAGTTATTTGTCTAATAATTTGCACCTTTTCCTTCTGTAATTTGGAGGTGTTTTGGTGCAGTTCCCACCCTTGTTATCATGCTTCATGACGCTGAGGCAAGGGTGATGGACCTGCTAGGGCAGGAGGAGCACACGCTGCACCGCTCTGGATGGGCTGGTATGGATTTATCCTCTCATAAACCTGTACACAAATTAAGGACAGAATGTGCCTTTAAGGGACTAAGGATGAATTAAAAGGTTGAAATTTAGGCAGCTGCATTTTGAGACAGTATTGTTGAAAGATCCTCAAATAGCCAAGGTAGCTACATGGAAAAAAAAAAAAATCTGTTACGATAGAGGGAGAGTTATAGTAAAGTCCTACTCAGGCTTGCTATACATTGGAGGAAGTGTGTATGTATATATATATATACAGTATGAACAGGTGGCATGTAACAAAATATTGATTTTAGCTGCTCAAAAGCAAAGGAATGCTGAGCAATTCAGGCATTCTGGTTTTGATTCCCTTTTCTGTATTTGTCCTCAGACACCTGGGGAAAGTAGGCTTTCTGGTTTAGTAGCAGTTCACACATACCCATGTATTGGTGCAAAAACTAGCATAATGCTAGCCTGCAATATTTTAGATCGTTAAAAGAAATGTAATACAGTTCCCTTTCTCATCTTAAAATAGGTAAGTGATGCTTGCCAAATGGTTCAGGTGTTTTTCCTAAAGCTTTTGATCATATTCAAAGTAGGCGGTTGTTTGCTGTATATCAGTATAGGAAAAAGGGAGACAAGTCTGTCGTCTCAGAAATATCAATTTTCCTTAAGCTTCCTTTGAAACCAGGGCAAAATCACACAGAGGTGGCAACAAAAGTCAGTTCGCAAGAAAGGATGAAAAAGCGAAGGTAAACATAGGCAGGTCAGACTTGTCTCACAACTTGAAGTTGGCAAAACCCAAATTCTTGGGGAAAAAAAAAAAAAATGAAGACCCAGTTCCAAATTCTGTTATGAAAGCTGTGCAGAAAGGGTTGCAGAACAAATGGTGTGCATAAAAGGCAAAGTCCCGCTCCTGGTTTATAGAAGCTTTCCTAATAAGACTTGAAAATCTGTTTTTAAGGGATGCTGGTACTTGCCTATATTAAGAACACTAAACTGGGCCTAGGCCAGTTTGCCAGTCACGTGTTTGCCTAAATATGCCCATGGTATATAATCAGTTGAGCGGGACCTAATGATCCAAAGGATTATTAGTAATAGGGTAAGAAAATAAAAACAGTTCCTCCGTTGCCTTTTTTTACGCTTGCTGGCCTCTGAAGCCCAGCAGCCCGCAGTGACGGCAGAGCATTGCGGTGCCCGCAGCAGGGCGCGCGGGGAGGAGGTGCGGAGCCCAGCTCTTCCAGGAGGGTTTGCTACCTGGCTGGGGAGCAAACCCAGCTGGGGAGGGCCGTGAGGTGACATGGGGCCCTGGCTTAGCCCTGGGGATGGCGTTGATCTGCAGGAGGGCCATCTGCTGGAGGCTGTCAAAGGAGCCCTGCATCCCTGTGCTGTCCCTGAAGTTTTTAGGGGGATGAACACCTGATGTAAAGCCTAAATCCTTTATTGTGGGTGTTCTTGCTGCCTCCCTCTGAATGGTGACATTTTTATTGTCTTCCTTAGATGAATCAAGATCAAACAAGGGGGAAGGATGGAAGAAAGGGGTAATGGTTGGGTGTTGGTCTCATTGGTGAAGCAGCTGAGATTGAGAATGGCAATCCCCCAAAGACAATGCCCCTCTCCCTGACCCTCATCTGCCTCCCCACACTCCGTGTAATCTGTGTTGTCTTGGGGTATTTAAATTGCTCATTCTGGAGTCCTGGCTGGTGTCCTCCCTTCTTGCGTCGCAGGAAAACTGCTTTGCTCTCCACCGTCACTCCTTGGCCACTTACCCTTGGTGCAGAGGGGTATGGCTATACTTACTGATGGTCTTGTGCCAGCACAAGTCTTCCATCAAGTGGAAAATAAATAGCTGTCCCACAGAGTATCTTTTTGACAGTTTTTTATCTAGGTTTTGTAAGCAGTTTTCTATCAGCTATACCCAGTTGAGTGCTGTTCAGCCTCTTTTCCTTCTACAGGATAACACCATTGATTTTCTGGAATATGTCGCTGCCTTGAATCTTGTTTTACGAGGGAAGCTGGAACACAAGCTGAGGTGGACATTCAAAGTATATGACAAGGATGGGAATGGCTGCATAGATAAACCTGAGCTGCTGGAAATTGTTGAGGTAAGTAGGCATTGCCTAATCACTTCTTTAGGCAATCACAGTTCTTTGGCAATGTAATGATGTATATGGGTTTTGTGATAATCAGGTTTCAAGGCAGCTGTGGGCAGTGATGAAGTGAAAATGCCTGACCTTGGTGAAAGGGTCGTGTGCTCGGTGTTTGGTGGAGCCTGATGGGGTGGTGGAGGGATCAGCCAAACCCGCTGCTGGCAGCCTGGCCCCTGCTGCTGAAGCTGTCCAGAAATGCAGCATCTGGGTGCTGTTGTGGAGTTCCTGTATCTCTGCTCTGCCTTTCCTTTCAAGCTTTTTACACCAAGATTCATTGTGCTGGCCGGTGGAAGAGGGTTTCACCCCGTGCCCCATACAGGAGCCAAGTTTCCTGCCTGAGTAGCTGGTGAGAACACACAGGGAGGCACAAATTGTGCAGAAATCCCTTTCGTAATTATTCCTTTCTGGGTTTCTGTTATGTTCTGCACCTGGTTTTACTTAGTGACTGTGTGAAGGTGTGAGAAGAGGCATGGAGTTTAGCAGGCAGTCAGGCACGGGGCACCAGGGTTCTTACTTTAGGCTAATATCCTGGTGACTGTACTAGTCACCCCAGCACCACGGGTGCTGTTACCCTTGCACAGCAGTACTTGTGAGGCTTAATCAACGCCTTTTGAACACTTTAGGATCTTAGGTGAAATGCAAGATCAAGAGAACATCAGAAACTGAGTCTGTGGAAAGCAGGTCCCTTTGGCTGGAAAGTGTGACCAGCTTGTCAGCATCTGGGGAGCTTGTCTGGGGCAGCTTCAATTATAGTTTTGAGGTCAGGCAGGAATTGGCCAGAGCTGTGTTAGGTCCTTGCTAATCCCCTCTCTGGGAAGACTTCAGGCAAAACCCTTCAGCCTAAGGAGTGAAGTTAATAATGAACAGGTGGTTGTCATGGGAGGAATAGATAAAATCTGCCCCTTTCCAGTGACAAAGTGCAACAAGAAGTATGGGACAAAATATGTGCCAATACAGGTTTGATCTTGCAGCTTAGGCACGAGTTCCCTGGGAGAGAGGGCTGGGTAAGTCCAGATGTGCCTGGCCTCAGATGTTAGGAAAAAAAATCATACTCAAAAGTCAGATGATTTTCCCATTGGTGAAACTCTTGCCTTGTTCTTTCCAAAGAAACCCTGAGGTCTGACCAGTATGTGTGAGGAAAATAGGAGGGCAGCAGCTTCACAGAGCAAATGAAGTAATCCGCAGTGTGTGTGAGCATAAGGTCGGAGGTTTCATTGAAGGTCTGAGGCTGTTAAGTGGCACATCTCTTCTGGAAAGGTTAAACCCACAGCCTCTGTAAAAGACCTTTACACTGTTGGGAAGATAATGGAGTTCATCACTGCTTTTCATTTTCCAGTCCTTCTCCTAACCTGTGAACTTCTTTTCAGTCTATCTACAAGCTGAAGAAAGTCTGTCGGTCAGAGGTGGAGGAGAGGACTCCGTTGCTCACGCCGGAGGAGGTTGTGGACAGGATATTTCAGTTAGTGGATGAGAATGGGGATGGTAAGCGATCGACAGCTCAGATTGCATTCATGCGTAATGAGAAGTTATCTGTGCTGGACAGGCTAGCTTTAATTATATCTGTTGAGAAAGCACTTAGGACTACATGTTACTCATGTTAGACACATCAGGTTTGGTTCAGGTCTGTTTGTTAGAATCAAGAGTAACTTGGTGCAGGAGGAGGAAACAATTTTCATTGTTGCTTAATGTAAAATACAGAGGGGTCACTATTCCATCCGGATTGTGATGCCATGCAGATCGCATCCTCTGAAAGCCCCCAGTAGCCAGAGTGCAGGTCCCAGTCCCAGCACAAATAGCCTGGATAAAGACAGTGGCTCTGGTCAAATTGGAGCTTGTAGGATCAGACTTGCAGTCCTCCTGGAGGAGCATGTGGAAGCTAATGCAACACTTCATCTTAGCTGATGGGATGGGGTGGGTGTGAACGCATCGGGTTACGGCGTGGTGGTTTGTCCTTCAGCTAGCTGGCCTGAAGTACCTGGGGGAAATGCTTTTGTCTTAATAGCATATTTTCTGAAACATAGATGGTTTTTACTTCCTGCCTTCCTCTTCTTATCTCTTGTTTTGTCTCCCCATCTTATGTCCTCCCCATCTCATACACAGGGCAGTTGTCTCTTGACGAGTTCATTGATGGGGCCAGGAAAGACAAGTGGGTGATGAAGATGTTGCAAATGGATGTAAACCCTGGGGGATGGATCTCTGAGCAGAGGAGAAAGAGTGCTTTGTTTTGAGAAGATTCAGTTTTGATACAGCTGAAAATGTGATGCTGTCTACAGTTGGTTCTCTTGCTCCAGGGTGGTGGTGGTGGCTTTCCTTTTTAATAGAATCTCAGCATCCAGATGAAAACTTCAGTGGTTTAAGAAGCCATATCTCAATCTAAAACCCATGTGCTGTGTACTTCTGGTACCCAGAGACTATTTTTGGCCCATGAATAAGTCTTTCTGTGTACACAGTACTGTGTTTGCCAGCTCTGGTTTTCAGTTACACCCCAAGGAACAAACTTTTTGTGGCTTCCTGCAGTGCATCCCTGGGCAGGGCTTTAGTCTGATGACAGACAGGATCGGGAAGTGAGAAATCCTGATGCAGTGGTACCATCTCCAGTGCAGACTAGTGCTTGCATCATTCATGCCTGCAGAGATACAAACACATCAAACGAAAAGTGACAACAAAAGAGGTGCTCCGGCAGGCTTTATACATCCAGGATGTCTGTATGCATGTTCAGTAAACTATACTACTACTAATGTAAAATTATTGAACGCCAACATATTGCTATCAAAAATGAGAATTGGATTGTAAGCGGTAGCCAAGACGGTACACAGAGGTGAGGAAAAGATAACCTGTGGGCTGGGCAGGTGGAGCAGTAACTCTTTGCGTCTCCCCCCTGTGGACCAGAGTCTGCTCCTCTACCTGTGCAGGCACCTGGGTTTCTGTGGGGCTGGAAGAATGCCATTTCCGAACACTGAGCAGCAGTAGAAATTGTACCTCTTCTTGACAGCCACATTTAGAGGACAGATTTGCACGAGTGTGGTTCTGCCCCTTTTGAGCCCCTTTTTCCTACTGAATCATCACTCTAGAAGAGCTTTTCCTGCCCTGTGAAGACTGAGCTCCAGGACTTTCACTGCACTGGCAGAAGTTTTGCGTGGAAGGAGAGATAAGGGAAGAGCAGAGTTTTGCTTGGCAGTGTCTCTGCAATGAGAGGATTGGTGCTGCTTTATTGGCAGGACCAGAGAATGGAACAAGTGACAGAAAATCCGAGTGAGTTACTGAAGTAGTACAGTGGTTTTACACTGGACTTAATTTAGCCACAGACTACAGATATAAAATTTGCACAGACTGTAGGCTGAGCTCTGCTATTCTAACCCGTGTTCCTACATATCTACATGTATATGGAAAGAGAATTTGGGCTGAACCAATACTTGGGTTCACCTTTATTAGATTTATTTATTGGTTTATTTGCAAAAAAATTTCCCCAGAAAAATAACATGAATGTTTGTCTTATTTTAATTTTTCCATGGGATCAGTGGGCCAAGTCACATCCATGAAAAGATTTGCTAATCCCTTTTTTTGTGGCCTTTAATTATAACTGTAGTGTCTTTCATTCATTGATTAGTTTGCTGGTTTGTGGTCTTGTCAATTTGCCCGATGTTTAGATTCATGAAGTAGTCAGGAGAAGACACCGTGCTACAGTTCAAATCCATAGACATTTCCACTTCTAAATAGCCTTTCTAAGAGTTTTCTGTCAGCACACACTCGTTTGTGGCATGCTTATTTATCAGAGCAGATTAGAGTTATAGCTTATGCTGCTGTAAGGCAGCTGTTTAAAGCTCCTTCAAGTCAATAGCTTATCAGCCAAAGATCCGAAAGAAAAATCTTACTTCTGATTTGAGGGCCTGAAAGAAAAGATGCACTTTACTGATTTTTCCAACTTGTGGACAAATGCTTTCATGGGAGGATACAAATCTCTAATTCCTTAAATTTCAGCATCTCAACCAACATAACACACTCTGCTTCTTGCACAGTTTTAAAGTGGATGTTTACTTGCTATAGTTGCATGCTGTGGTTTTACTTAAATGCTTTACATTTTCTTCTTCTGCTCACCTGGTCAGGTCAGGCACTGAAGGAGCTGTTTGGTGTCCCCCACACCAGCAGTCCTCTGCTGGGGTGGTAGAGGGCAACCTAACACTGAGCACTTGTACAGTTGTTGATAAGAAATCTTGTAACACAAAAATTTAATAAAGGATCGTTTATTAAAATTCTGTTTTGCAGTATTTACGTTTTTGCTGGGAATGAAGGTGAAAACCTGTACAAGCACCTGAGTATCGGATCAAAATTGTAGTCTTTAAGACTGACATCATGAATTTCAGGGAGGCGTTAAGCGTAACAGCTAACCTGGGTAAGACAAATATAAGGCAGAGATGGCGATGCGATTGCAGATGCAGAGTGGGAAAGGAGTATCTGCTGTTTAACTTCGAGGTAATGATGGTGGAAAGCACGTGTGTAAGAGAAAGGTACTTTCGGAATGGAATTTGAAATAGTTGCTTACGAGAAAGTGAGCTGACAGTGCTGCAGTGAGATGGTGCCTGCCAGGACTGAAAGGGGAGCCCTGAGGGATTTAGGGCTCAAAGTAAAGTGGGGGATTATGGCAGGGGGATGCCTCCAAGCCCTCTGGCCTGGGCAGACCTAAGGTGGGAGTGGTGCACGTGGTGGCTAACACTTGTCTCGGTGCTGGAATAATGCAGTGGAAAACTGTTCCTCTTATCAGTTGTGTAATCTTTTGTCAAGAAATTGCAAGGTGCTTTAGTCTTAGTCCTATTTTTAAATCCACAGGTATAACACTTTGATCTCCTCCCAAACTCAATTTAACATTCAATCAAGCTGTTGATGTCAGACATTTTGCATAATCCATTTTTCCAGACTTACAGCCCAGCTAGAATTGGATTTGACTGATCGGATTACTTTTTAGTCTAAATGGGGAAACAGGATGGCTTGGAAAAAGCAAATGCCATGTGATTTTTCTGAGCTGCTACCATCTGCTCGGATGCTTGAAGCCTCTGAAGTTGGGTAGGATTGAAGGTGAAATAATCATGTTAGAAAGCTGAAGGTGAGGCTGATGGGGAGAGGCAACAGGGAAGACAAGCCAAAGGAAGCATTGCATCCTAAAATTCTCTGGAAGGTGCGTTCCCAGGGAAAGTGCTGAGCAGTAAAAATAATGAGGCTGAGAAGGAAAGAGGATAATTACATGTAACTGTGCTTAGCTGTGTTCTTTATTTGTCTCTATACCTGATGTTCTGAGAGGTTCACCCGTGGGTAGCTGGGGTTTGGTGGCTGCCCAGAGGACAGGCTTGTGTCCAGGTCATTCCCAAAGCACCCACGTGCGGCTCCTCTTGAAAATGTTGTGTTGAAAAACAGGGGTCGTGCCAGGACTTACACAGCCCTGTGCTGATCGCTATAGGGACTTCTTGTGGTCTCACCATACCCAGTCATTTTCTCACAGCACCCATGCTCAGCTCTGGCAGTATGGGAAGATACCTCTTTCTTTCCTCCTCTTCAAAGGGAAGTGCACCTCAAAGTTTAGAAAGTGTCTCAAACATATTACCGTTGAAGACCCTGTATTTAAGGTAATCTAATGGTATTCTGGGATCTGATGCGTGATACGGGAACACCAGAGCTGTGCTGTAGGGCAGCCGCATCCCCTGGGGATAAGGGACCTTTAGAAGCATCTGGCTGAGAACCTGTTTTGTTTCATTTCTTTGCCTTTTAGGCCTCACGCCCTAACACACAGGGATGCAAAAGGAGACATTTCTGCAGTTTGCCATCATTTGCTCCTGAGCTCATCATTTGATTTTGCTGTCTAGGAGCTCATCAACTCAATTCCCAGCGGGTTCCCGGGATTCCTGAGCGCTGCTCCACAGCAGACCGAGGTGCCTCTGCGGGGCTCCCACCGTGGGGACCCACTCGGTGCTCTCCTTGCGCTGGCAGGCAGTGGGCCCTGCAGGGACAGGGATGGGGACGGGATGGGGACAGGGCAGGACAGGCAGCCCCGGCTCCCCGGGGCAAGGGACAGTTGGGTGGGTGCCTTCGCAGGGGGATGGCACAGCCCCTGGCCAGGTTCCCCTGCCGTGGAGAGCGTGTGAAAGGATGAAGTGTTGCTTGACATCCTCCCTCCAAAGCTGGGCTGGGAAAGACCCTGAGCAGCTTCCAGGTTAGCCCTGTTCTTGGCAGGACACAGGTGCAGAGCCCACCTAAGATCCCTCCCAACCTCAGACGGTCCATGGATCTACCATTTGCATTGGCACAGGCTGCCCAGGGAGGTGGTGGAGTCCCCATCCCTGGAGGTGTTCAAAACATGTGTGGATGTGGCACTCCAGGACATGGTTTAGTAGGCATGGTGGTGTTGGGTTGACGGTTGGACTGGATGATCTCAGAGGGCTTTTCCAACCGTTATGATTCTATTTCTGCATCCCTCAAAAAGCAGATGTGCGTTGCAGCTTTCACAGCGTTTTGGCACCTAAACCTCACTGAGATAAATGGCCTGGTGCTGCTGAAAGGCACTCACTGGGTGGCTTTTGGGTAGCTGCAATTCTCCTTAACAAACCTGGCTCCAGGGACTTGTCCCAGGTCACCCCAAAGGGGAGGCAGAGCCGGGACCTGACCTCAGACCTGCCATGCGGTGGTGCAGCCCCACGAGCCCCTCGCCCCTCTGATAGCAGCTCCCGAAAAAAGCCTCTCCCGGGCGCACCAGGGAGGTGGTGCTGCCTCTCGTTCACGGGCGGTATTGTCACAAGAGTGAGCAACGCGTCCGTGGCTGGCACCTGAACAGCCGCCATTATTTTGAAATAAGTTAATTAAGCATGAGTTAGGGCAAAGAGAGTCCCAATATTGGGTTTTAATTATTTTTAATTTGCTTTCTTAGAGGCTGGGAAAACATCCTTTAGAGAGAGACGCTGAGGTTTGAAAGGTGCCTTCGGCCAGCCGGCAATTCCAAGACAGCCTTTTTAGAATAACTTTTGTCTTTATAAATAGAAATTGGGCTTGTCAGGGCTGTTTCTTGTGGCTTCTTGGGCGTGCAGAGATGAGAGAGGCTGAAAGAAACACGGGCAGGACTGAATGTGTCTCCTTGGAGGGAGCGTGCACAGAAAGCCCACATTGAACTCGGCTCCCTCCTCGCTGCTGTTGTAAAGACGAAATGCAATGTAAAGACGAATTAAGTTTTGTGCCGGTCGTTTGTGGGGAAGTTAATTCTGCTGCGAGGAGGAGCGTTCCACATGGAGTAAACAGCTCAGCCCGGCTCTAAGACGACGGTTGCAGCCTGCTTTCTTGCACTGGTGTAAGTGGGGTGGCTGGCCAAGCTGGCCCGTCAACGGGTTCCTCTCCGTGGCCTTTTGGTGCGTGTGCCTGTCCAACAGCACCGGAGCACGAACTGGGCTCTTGGGGGGCAGCCGGGAGCCGCAGGCAGCTGCCGGGGGGCTGCGGCCGTGCATCCCACGCTCGCCGTCCGTCTGGGTGGAAAATAGAGGCAGGAGGGAGCTACGGGGCTGCCACGCATGGCCCACCCAGGAGGTAGCAGGGAGGAAAGCAGGAGGTGCCTCGGAACACGGGTGGGTAAAGCAGAGCTCTGGAAGAAGGAGCTGTAGGACTAGCCAGGGGGTGAGGTTTTGTTAAAGCAAGCTGCGCTTGCTCAATGCAGACGAGGTTCAGAAGAGCAGGTAGCGCTCACGGGATGGGAGAACACCGATTTTTCAACACCGGTTCTGAAGAAAACAGACCTTTCCCTGTGCTCACGCTGGTCTTGCAAAAGAAGTATTGTAATGAAGCCAAAACAAAGGTTTCTGCACTTGCGTGGGACAGTTAATCTTGTCCTGCTGGAAACAGAAGGATTGGTCGAAAGAGAGAAAAAGCGCAACCTGATATAATCTTGTAAAATATCTTTATTAGTTCGCTATAAGATTGGAAGCACAAAAGCTTCCAGGTGAAACACTGTTAAATGAAAAAGATGCACAGGAAAAATGGTCAGAAAGTTGCTGATGAATTACAAGAATCCGGTGCTAAATAACAAGTCTTTCAGCTAGGCAAGAAATCCTTCCTGGTGTCCTGTATTGCCTCACCACACCTGAAACTTGCTCCCGTCAGATGAGGAATCTCCTCTCCAGGAGCAGCCAAGGCGCAGCCCCGGCACGGCGCGGGGACGGCGGGCGGCGCGGGGGCGAAGCCGCGGCTCTCGCGGCCTCCCTTGTGCGTGTGCTGGGTCCTGGGTGCAGCCCCTGCCCGTGGCACTGGGTGACCAGCACCGGCGGATGGGCTTGCTGTCCCAGGATGCTATAATAAGGGGTGACTGGGTTTTATTCCACGGGGGACACTACTTGGGCCCACTGTACCGTGGAGGTGATGGTACCCACGGCCTGCTCAGGAATACTCAGGTACTTGCGGACGCTCGTGGCGCGGACACTGCGTCTAGCCCGTCTCTGGCAGCGCACCCCTCCGAACTGCACGCAGTTCGCTGCCATCGTAGTTAAAACCACATGGTGCTCGAGGGTGTCATGGAGCGAGACTTGCAGGGAAATTTCAATTTGTTGTACAGGTGATGGGTACAGGTGCAGGAATATGCCTACAAACACTCAAAACTTTTCCCTCTTGCAGCCCTTCCAGATATTTCAAGGAGAAACATGACCTTAAAGTTCGGATAGTTGTTAAAAAAGGCACCATTCTATGTTTTTAACGCTTTTAAACAAAGAAAAGCCACTGCATTCACCACTCCACCAATCTCCGTTTTCTAGCTGGTAGATGTTTATGCCTTACATTATCCCTAATGATTGCTAACATCATAATAACAAATCAAGAACAAGTGACCAAAACCACTCGTCTCATGCTCTGGGAATATATATGGAAAGACAAGGTTCAGGTCTGCTTTCTAGGTTTTGCACATGTGTCCTTGGGGGATCCCCTCTCACCAGGGCCAAGTGCTGGGCAGCCTGGGCTTCGTCCCCCACAGAGGCCGCGGATGCTGGCGTCGGCCACGGCCCCGGTGCGAATTTCGAGGCTCCCTCGCCGTGTTATCAAACTGCATCGCGCGGCGCGGCTCCCCCTTCCCGGGAAGGCGAGACTTTACCCCATCTCTACTCAGCAGCGACATCCAGGAGCCGCCGCGCAGCGAAGGGCCCCGCGGCCCCGTTGGCAGTCCCGGGGGTGGCTGCGTCCTTGCAGCCTGAGGAGCTGCCATCGCAGCGCTCCCTCTGCGCAGCAGCCTTTCCTCTCGCCGGCCGGTGCAGCTGCGGCGGGCAGGGCCAGGGCAGTGCCCGGGGAGCTCCGGGCTCCCCCCGAACCGTCTGCCAGGGGAGCGGCGCCTTCGGAGCAGATCCTGGTCCCTTGCGCTAGTGGGATAGTCTATCACGGTCGCACTGGCGCTGGGAGCGCTGACCAGCTCCCGCAACCGCAACGCGTTTTGCTTTAATAATGCGAGGGGGGGAAAGTAGAGATGAAAAAAGGAAGGCGTCTTGGGAGCCTACTGGGCAGCCTCCGCCTCCTGCTCTGGCTCGTGCGGGTTCTTCCCGTCGTTCTGGATCAACTGGACGATGTGTGTCAGGTCCAGGCTGCGGGTGAGGATCTCGAGCAGCACCTCATCCTTTTGCACACCCTCCATGAACTCCTCCAGGGAGAGCTCGCCTGCGAGAGCACGTTCAGAAAAGATCTGTTAAATCCTGCAGCCTTTCTCCTTCCTCCGCCGGCAGCCTCAGAGCAGGCCCCCGGGAATCGCATGGACTACGAAACGGGGCCCTTCCTGAGGTGCCGGGTCTGTGTATTGTACACCCCGAACCCCATCACAGCTAAACCCCACGCAGACCCCCACGCTGCCAGCATGAAGAGGAGCAGTTTGCAGTGTCCCCTCGGGCCAGCTGCAGCCCACGGAGGGGACGGAGAGCTAAACCTTCACAGGGAGCCGCTCTCTGCCAGCTTTCCCCATGTCCTGGTGGTTTTGGACATCCAACATCTGGAATTGCTCTGGCAGACTGAACTGTGGCTAAGGGGGAAGCGGGAGCAGTATTTGGCATTGCATAAAAAAGTTCCTCACCGTCTCCGTTTATATCAATTTTGTCAAACACCATGTTAGTGAATTCCTCAGCTGTCATCGTTTCGTTGCACCGGTTGATAGCTCGAATAGCCTGGAGGGAAAGAAGGACGCAGGGGACAATTACTGAGCGTGGTGCAGATTTGTGTACCCATTGGTACAAGTGGCTAAGGGACTGGACATGAGAGGCCAAACTTTTTTGCAGGCAGTTAGGTTCTGAAAGGAATAAGTCCTTTCCAAAAAAATGGAGATTAAAATCACTTTAAAAGGCAATCAATGCATTAAAAGATTAAGTGGGCATGCTGGGATAAGCTGGCAGCCGTTCACCTCTGAAAATCCTTAGATTAAATTCAAGTGCTTATCTCGGCCCGGGTTTCAGCGGACGTGGTTAAACAACCTGCAATGAGAAGACAAGGGGTTGCTGCCTGTCAGAGCGTGCAGGTGCCGTGGGGTGTCCGAGACAGGTCCAGCCAGGGAGGCCAACCTGGTGGGAGGACTGGCAGAGGACAAGCAGCAGGTTTGGCCAGTGCCTACTAATTTACCAGGGAGTTGTCTTTCGGGTGGGAATGTTCCCGTCACAACCTTTCCGTCTCCCTGCCTTTAATAACCATTGTCTGTGAAAGAAATGGAAAAAGCTGAGCCCACTCACTTTGATGATGTTCAGCAATTCTCCCCGGTCAATGCAGCCATTCCCGTCCACATCGTAGAGCTTGAAATACCATCGCAGCTTCTGATCCACCTTCCCTTTCAGGACCAGACTCAGAGCTGCCACGTACTCCATAAAATCTATGTAGCCATCCTAAAAGCAGAAAGATAGAAGCTAGATGAGATTCAAAGCAAAGAGTCAGGCAGTAAGTGATTTTTCTGGTCACTTTTGGAGTCCCCACTGGAAGACTTCAGTGCGTGGTCACCACCTTGAGAGCAGGGGTTTGAGGAGCGCAGCGGAGGCGTTGGGTGCGGGTCCCCCCCACACCCACCAGTGAAATCCACTGTGCCCGACGGCGAGGGCTCCGTGTTAATCTGTGCAGAGCCGTTACGTGTTGATAACGAGCGAACTCGGTGTGTGTACCTGGCCTGGGGACTCATGAAGCCTCGAAAGCTAGCCTGTGCTGAAGGAATCTCTTTATGCAAAGCAGTGGTAATTCGGAGGTCAGAGAGGAGCAGGCTTACGGAGATGAACCCTGATGGATTACCGAACATTGCCTGCACACACCTATAGCTCCTTTCTGCTGCAAAGGGATCTCGCGTGCAAACTTCCAGGAGAGGAACGACTTCAGGAATTACCCCAGCATGTTGCTGACACTTCGGGCCGGGAAGGCGCTGCTCTGTCCCTGCGCCACGTGGGTATCGGCTTCACATTCGGTCACGTCAAAAGCGCAAACAGGTTTATCTTTGACTTTCCTCCTCGGTGTTTGCCCGCCACCAGCTCGCTCCACGGCCTTAGAGACGTTCCGCTGGGCCCGCAGACGGCTCTCCAGCCGGGGTTGTGGTACCAATGCAAAGCTGTGCTGGGGCGAGCTCACGTGCCACCACCCGGCTTCCAGACACTGCCCCGTGACGCTCACAGCTTCTAGGAAGTTTGCTAAACACGTACGGCCCGCCGCGGAGCATTGCCATGGCACGTACGTACCACTGAGGTACAAAGCACTTTGAAGGAAAATGGTGCATATTATAAACGGCGGAAAGACTTTGGGAGGGAATAAGCCAGGGTTTTGTCAATGAACAAAGTCACTGCACCACAGGGCAGGTTCAGGAAGAGATCATCTGCTTTATCCCTCCGCTGCAAGGGCCAGATTAGGTATAAATAGCTACTGAGCCCCATTCCCAGCAGGATTTCCCATGCATCGGTTCCCTTTTCAGGCATGCGTTCGAACACGGGGCAGTGAGCAAGGTAAAGGCCAAGGCACAAACAAAATACCTAAAGGATTCAGGGCCTAAACTGTATTATTTTCAGTGGGATTAAGCCCACTAAACCCTTTGGGTTGCCAAAAAATATATTCCTCGTCTCACGTGAGGTGCAATTTCAAATCATTTCCAAGTAAAGGAGGGTGCTGTTTCCTCTCCGAGATCAGCATCCGTCTGCTTCTCTGGCACTGCTCCTCAGCTGGGAGGACAGCGCTCCCGAACGCGTGCGGGTGCAAAGCCTCTCCGCCGGGAACAGAGGGCCCAAGCTCCCTATCGCCTAGGACTGAGCCCATGTAATAAAAGCAATGAAGCTGTAATCCATTTACAATTTAAAACAATAGAAAACCAAACCTGATCTGTTCTGTAAGCCATAGCTCGTGCCACCGTGCATGGCTCGGGCACTTGCTGTTTCTGCATGAATGCAGCACTTGTTCTCGTGCCGCTTGTTTGTTCCTTACTGTCACAACATTCGATTAAGGATTAAAGGGCACTTCATTTTAAAGGGATCACAGACTACCAACTAAAATACCACTAATTTAAAATTAAAAGGGAAATACCAGTTCTGGGAGAAGTCTATTTAAAATTAAAAGGGAAATACCAGTTCTGGGAGAAGTCTATTGTCTCCCAGAAGGGTCAGCAGGTAAGGAGTTTTTGCTGACAGTCTTCACCTTATCTAACTGATTTTACGATTTATGAGGCCATAGAGAATCCGACCACACATACTTAGATACCCGTCGATATTGCATCCACCCAAACACACCACAGGCGATCGCACACAGGGAGCAGAGCTCAGCCGATCCCTGCGCAAGCTGAGTAGGAAGGACAATATTTACCTTGTTAAAGTCAAACGTCTCAAACATTTGCTCAACGTATTTGTTCGCTGCCAGACTCAGGTTTTTCAAGCCAAAAAACTGTTTGAACTCATAC
This sequence comes from Scopus umbretta, assembly GCA_013400535.1. Lineage (NCBI taxonomy): Eukaryota > Metazoa > Chordata > Aves > Pelecaniformes > Scopidae > Scopus > Scopus umbretta. Next base: position 21,573 of record VZTL01053573.1, on the reverse strand, counting down.
AGGGTGAGCTGGCCAGAAGGACACTCCGTCATGAACTTCTTATACCACTGGTGGCATTCGGTAGAGCTCAGCTCCTCCACGGATTTCCCATCCATGTTCCCCATCTCCACATCAAATGCTGGTCACTTTGCAGCCAAAAATGGACGTTTTCTGAAATGTGAGGGCTTTCTTTTGTATTCTGCTTCTTGCTTTTAAAGTCCAAATATCCCCAGCACCGCAGGGATCACAGTGTCGGGAAAAAACAAACTGCCTTGTGCGCGGGCTGTACCGATTCGGTGGTGGTGGTGGTGGAGGATGCAGAAGACACCTCTCCCCAGGAAAACTCAAAAGCACAAAACCCTCTTTGGACAAGAAGGTGACATTTAAGTACCCAGCAAAATCCGTCCCCAGCCAATGAGGCTCAGTGGGGTGATGGGCTCCTGCCAGGCATTAAGAGTTCAGGGTTAAAATAGAAAGGATGTAGAATGGGAAAGTCTTGCAGATTACAGGCGCAGCAGGAGATTATGAGGGTGGAATTTTCTCCGTGATGGTGTAATCTCCTAATCCACTTCATTTATGATTTTTTTGTGGGATCACATGAGCAATAACTTTTTCACCAAAATCAGAGTAAGAAGAAAGAGAGAAAAGCACTCGGAAGTCTCTGTGCTATTACTGTCTTTTTGGTCTCCCTTAGCCTTACTCTGGCTGGAGGATTTCCAGATGGGGCTGGGAATTTGAGCCTGAAATTCAGGGAGGGGGAAGTATCATTTCAGCTCCTATAAGAGATGCTAAATGAGGGTAAATTTGGTACGCTGAGACAAACATAGAAACACAGCTGCTTTCAATGGTAGAGCTTTAAGTGCTTTAAATGCAGACACCAGCTGCTATGACGATCTGCTGGGGAAGCTCCAGGTGCTCCAGGTGCTCCACCCAGGTGCTGGGTCTCCGTGTTCAGTCTCTCTGGTCCTGCCAGTTGAGCGTTTTTTGCACAGAATCGCCGCGCATGCGGTGCGTCCCGGGAGCGTCTCCTGGCCGCTGCATTACCAGAACTCGGCTGATGCCAGTGGAGTTGAATGCAGCTTCGATTTTCATTTATGATGAATTACCACAAAAAATTCTCCATGGAAATAAGACCAAAACCAACGTTGTACTTACTCTGATGCACAGCATTCAGAGAAGGACTGGGAGATAAAAAAGTATATCCTCAGAAGGTACCATGGGGCAGATCCTCCACTGGTAATGAATGGACGTGACTACTGGATCTCTACCCGCAGAGAGTCTGTCCCGTAACACTTACTTTTTTATATCTGACAACTTTAAGACAAAGGTCCCAACTTTTATGTGTTGCAGAGCTCGGTATTGCTCCTGCACTGAAGCAAATTAGGAATAACTCTGCTAAAGCAGGTGGCATTACACAAGCGTAGAACAGTTATGAAAAAGGAATTAGGTTGAGGAACGCTAATTGGATGTGCTAATCCTGCACTTGCCAGCAGCAGCAGGCACAGGTCCCCGCTGCGCACAGCACCTGCGAGCAAGGTGAGCCTTCAGTGGGTGCCCTGGGCTCTGCCCACCCACCAAAGGGGACACGGCTGGGGTAGCCCGTCCTGAAGCACAGAGAGGGGTTGCAATACCGAGGCACGCGTTAATAGCAGAAAGGTTGCGTATTAAATGTGGGTACAGGCTTAACCAACTCTTTCAAAAAATACTTGCTAACGGTGCGTCCAGTCCTCCAGAACAGGCAAAGCAAAAGCTGAACCGTTTTATGCTGCCTTCTGGAGAAGAGCTGCAGGGTCGTGCCTCCTGAATTTCAGCTCCAATTACTATCTCATTTCTGAGTGCCACAAATGAAACGTGCTTTTCCAATCACTAGGAAGAATACTTTGCCTGTGTGTAGGAAAGCCTAGCGAAAGAAGATGTCCTTTCAAGGAAGGAGCAGAATTGAGGCTCAGTCGAAGAAGCTGTCAAAACCTTCCCGGGTTTTGCAGTGTGTGCTAAGGCCAGGCTCGTGGAGACGAGCCTGGCAGGGTGGCCATTCATGCAGTGCCGTGCACTGCTGACACCCAGTGCCTCTGTGTAAGCAGTTGGCAACAAATGACAGGACAAGTTGGACCGGGTTTTTAGAGAAAGATCCACACTGAGTGTTCTTCTGGGGAGCAGTGACACAGCCTCACCACCCATTCCTCGGCTCACGTGTTCACTGCTGGTCAAAACTCAGACACTCGATGGGAAGCTGAAGTCACACCGGTCGCTGGTTTCATTGCTTGGGTTTTATTGTTCTCAACTATGGCTTTGTGCCCAGGACAGGTCTCCATTTCACAATGTTTGCACTTGGGACGTCCATCACCTTCCTGGTGTGATCAGTGTCGTAGTGGAAGCGGTACCCGCAGGTTGGCCTCTGTGCAGTGTAGAAGGGGCTGTACGAGTTGGAGCAACTTGGTTTGTAGAAGAGAAACTTGAAGGAGTCGGGCTGACGGCCCCCAAAATGGGCAACGAAAGGAATGAAGTGAGTGGCCAAGGGCTGGTCCCTGTGGTGATGTGCTGGAGACTGCTGGCTCGTTGGGATGGGTGGCGTGCAAGAGACCTCCTGCATCGCTTTGGTCTTCTCCATTCCCTTTGGTTTCTCGCAGTCTTTGCCAGGGCCTTCTGGTGTTTTAGTCACCTGTGGAGCAAACGAGCCAGAGAAATGCATTGCAATTGCCCCCACGCTTTGCCGTCCTCATCAGTGCGTAAGGCCCCAACACAAGGGTTGTGTACTGGTGACCAAAAAGCAGCGAGTTCAACAAACCAGGAGAGCTTAGGGAGCGCCAGCCTGCTTACACACTTGCTGCAAGGGCAGTCAATAGGCAGTATAAATGCTGAGAAGTCAGGTACTTACATTTCTTTAGCTAAAAATCTAAGGTGGTGTTGCTTAAAGAGAAAGTGAGTTTAAAATCAAATGATGTACTGGAAATATGAAAGCGTCTTTGTGAAAATAAAAGAAAACATACTGAGGGAATGCACACGAAGGGCTTGATTCTCTCTTGATTTGCATTGCAGCTGGTTATTTGTGACAGTGCTCTTCCTTTTGTGTTGGGTCACATTTCGGAAGTCTTGGAGCGAAGTCAGTGCCATCCCCCGTACGCACGGCGTGGGCGACCAAGGGCTGCAGAAACAGCCCGTTTTGCTTGTGCATTGGCATGAACCCTGCGCAGAGGAGGTGGTGTGGATGTGTGCCCCAAGACACACGTGGGGCTGACTTGTCACCCATGGCTGCTCCAAGGCTATGCTTGACTGCGAAAGTATTTCTGCTGCTGTTATTTAACCATGACTCAGTTATCTTGTTTTCATTGATGACACCTCTGTGCTAATGGAAACTGGCTTTTCCCCCAGCAATTATCCGACTTACTCCTGGGCGTCCTAAATAAACGCTTTGCTGTCTGGCTTTATTTTTAACCTTGTAAAGAGGTTTCCTAGTTTCCATGATGGCCTGGCTTACTTGGTGCTCTATTTCTGTCTCCTGTAGCTGGCTCTGAACGCTGGCTCCTAAACCTATTAGGAGGGAGACACTTGCAAATTGTTTAGAAATCTCCTTAAAGCCTTCAAGGGAAAGGATCAGATCCCCGCAGGTTCACCACCTCTTTTTATCACTATTTCCCCAGCACAGCCACCTGCCAGATGCTCGAAAGGCTCCGTTGCGGCAGCTCAGGGCAAGTGTTACTTCAGCAATTGCTGCCACAAGGAAACGTCAGTCCATTTTTTCCACAGGGGATAAAACAATGGTATTTTGACTCCTGAAGAGCAGATTTTGTACCACTACAGTCATTTCAGTGTGCTTTGTGTATCCTTGCTCTGAACACACTTAGACTTGTTCAGAAATTATTATATTCACATACATGCACGATTATAGCTCATGGCCTTTCTCGCTTTGGAAGATAAGAGACAAGTATGCACATGACTGCTGCTGCAACTGCATCCACCCAGCAGGGAGGCATTAATGTTATTAAAGCAGCACGTTTGGGGTGTGGAGGTGAGGCCGTACTGACTTTGAAAACCCAACTGCTAAATCATGTAGATGCTTTGGAGATGTGCAAGCCTTGCGTGCGCTCGGCGATCGAGGGCTGACAGTCATTTCCAGTGACGGGCAGGATACCGTGCCAGGGAGTGCTGAGCTTTGGGCTTTGCTCTTGCGATGGGGTTCGTCCTGCCCTGGGGGTTCCTGCTCATCCTCTGGGGCATCTAAAGCTTGGCGGGAACATCCTTCATGCCCGGGTGAGCGCACCTGCTTACGTGATCGCTGTCTTTGAGGGGAAGCACCAGCTCAACGTCTACAGTGCTATTTACGGCACTGCCAGAGCTCTGTGCCTGAATAAAGAGGCCCACATAATCCTATTGCACTCAGTCATACACTTAGAGATCCCTGATCCCTCCCAAATTAGCTGTTGTCTGTCAAAGAGGAGCCTCACAAGTGGGGTCACAGAGAGAAGACTGACTCCAGTAATCAGGAAAGCACGAAGGGTTTGGAGGTCCACCCCAGATGAAGCGCTCCCCGGGGCGGCTGCCGGAGCCCTGCCTGGCTGCCAGCGCTGCCCGTCCTGCCCCCGCGCCGCTGCCGCCCGCCTCGCTCTGCGGCAGGGAGTCCCCGCTCCTGCAGCTCCTCGCTTGCCCCACGGAGCCGTCCCAGGCTGTCACGTGCGGTTTGCTCTGAGCTCCCGGCGGCCATGGGGGCAAAGCCGGCTGGCGGCGGTGCAGCCGGGATCTGCACAGCAAGGGAGGGACAATGCATCACACCCACCGACGCCACCAGGACCCTTTTGTCCCGGCCACCAGCAGGGCAAAGGATCTCCCAGTCCCGTGCCCGCGGGAAGGGGACACGGCGAGCGGGAGTCCCTCCTGCCAAACCGTGAGCCCCGGGGTTCCCACCTGCGAGGTCATCTCTCCGTCGGGGACCCTGGCATGCGGGGCTGTCGGGGGTGGAGGCTGGAGGCAGCGCTGCCAGGGTGGGCAGCGCCGGCCGTCAGGGGCCATTGTGACCACTGGGGTGTCACCAGGGTGGTGGCTGTCGTAGGGGTGTCCAGGCTGAGCAGGGCTCTCAGGCAGAGGGCGTGGAGGAGCGCAGGGGCTCAGCCATGGAAATCAGGAGGATGCTGTTTCTCCTGGCCCGCTGGGAGAGGGGAAGAGTCGCACCTGACGGGACCCGCTGCTGTCGCCCGTCGAGCCGGAGCACTCCGGGCTGCTCTGCTGGCCCTGCCACCGCCACCGAAATGTGGCCTTGGAGCGGTGCGGACCCGCTCCCCCCCTACAGACACGAGCTGTTTCTCTTTCCACAGGTGCAGTTTGCTGTTCTGCAGCCACGCAGGAGGGTTTCTCCTCCCGTCCCTCCCTCCCTCCTTCAGGTCTGGCTGGGGAGCTGCGCTGCACAAGCACTTCGCCCACCTGCGAGCGCGGCAGGGCAAGATCCGCATCTGCAGGGCGCAGCTCCTCACGCTGATGCGAAGGCAGATTGTTCTGGGGTGTTTACTCGTATCAGGATCAAAGGCAGCCTCACACGGCGGAGTGTTTCATCAGAGCAGTGGTCACATGGCTATTTCTATGCCATAAAATCTGCTGGCCATCTTCCAAGAGCTTGCCCGTGCTTTGCGCCCAGCCCGGCCCACCTGTCCCTTTAGCTGTGTGGCCTCTATCGCTCAGGAGATCATGGCGGGTGGCAGTCGTCCTCCCTTAAAAGTACAGCCGTGCCACCAAACTGGGCATCTTTTTGGCATCTTCTGAGCGTGCGCTTCGCAGAAGTCAGCCCGCCCAGCACCCCACCTAACACGCTCTTCTTGCTAGTCCTGAGCTTTTTCTGGTCTTCTGGGAGGAGGTCCGTGCTTTACTGGGAGGTGGAAGGTAAAGAACGAGTATTTCTCAGCTGGAATAAATAAATGGGAGTGTGCACATGAGCTCTTGCAGAATTGTTTAGCAGCTTGTGTTCGCTGGGATAAGAAGTTCACCTCAAAACACACACCCCTTCGCATTGTAAGGAATATGTTTTACTACGCTCACCACCCAGGGTGAGGCAAAACCATCGTCGGTGGGGTGGCACAGGTATGGCTCACCGGCCCTGGATCTCACGGGTGCTGCTCTGGAGTCCCCCTGCCCCGGGGCCAGAGGAACGCCTCGGGAGCTGAATCACACTTTCCCGTTCCCACAGAGCATCGCAGCAGCCGTGTGGCCCCTTTGAAGTCTCTTTGGTCTAATGACATTTTGTGGGACGCCTGCATGCAGGAGCCCAGGCTTTCTCATTCCACGGGATTTTATTGGCTTCTCTTCTTAAAATAGTTCCTCTTCTCCTTCCCCTTTTCCTTGACTTTGTCTCTCTGTATATGCCATTCAATTTGTTCAAAGACTGTGAATATTGTCGAGCAATTATGCCTTGCCTATCTTGCAAAGATACTGTGCCCTTCGTCTTTCCAGTAGCGAGCGGGTCCTTCATTTCGCCTGGTTTCTGCATTCGAGAGGTGCCACTGAATTTTCTTTAAAAGTCTGGGGCTCAGCTAGATGGCTTCCTGCACAGAGCTGGCTCCAGCACTGCTCTCTCAGGGGGAACGTTGTTTCAGAGTTTCCATCCTATTACCGCTCTTACCTGCAGGCAGGACCATCCCTTTTACTGCGCTCTCGGCTGAAACCCAACTGCGCGTCCCTGCGGCGCGTTCCCTGTGCAGCGAGCTCAGGGCGTGCAGGAGTCACGCTCGTGCACATGTTTGCAGGATTTGCAGGATGGTTTCCTTTCCCTGTCTCACCCAAACAGCAGTTAAGATAACTGTCAGAAAGGGTGCAAGTCCCACTAATTGCAGGCCTTGTGCACGGCACAGAGCCGTCCCTTCGGCGTCACCCGCTGCTCCTAGAGCGGATTTCAGGAGCGGCAGCGGGACCTGGGCGCAGGCTGCGCCACGGAGCCCGCTCCCGGCTGGGGAAAGGCGTCCGACCAGCTGGATGGAGCTGCACATATGCAGAGCAGGCTAAATTCTCTGAAAACTGTCTTAAATAATTATAACCCCTATTTAAACCACAGTATTGAATCCATGTAGTATAACATTTTACCTCTCCTTTTCTTTCCCCCTGTTTGCCATTCGTGTTAATTCACTTAAATGTGCTGGCTGACAATTTATGCCATGGTTAGATTTTCCTTTGGAAATATCATAACGGTACTCATTTTTCATTGTTCCCCGGTCATTTAATGTGTTGCCCTAATTTGTACTTTGCGGCAAGAAAAGATTGTGAAAAGCACAATTTCAAAGTGATTAAATAAGTGATATTTATCGCTGAAAAAAGAAATTGTATCATTTTGACTCTCAAAACGTGGTGGAAATAGAAATAGATATAAGACTGGATGACTTTACCCTGAAGCTGTGCTTCAGAGTCAATGTTTCGACAGCTATTTTGGGTTTAAAGTTCTCCAGAAATCCCAACATTTATTAATAACCAACGTTATTCATTAACTCTCAGTTTTTACTTGTATGACACAGAAAATTGTTGGCAATGCTAGACACCTGCTTTTGTACCTGAAAAAAGGCATGATTTGGGGTCCAGTCCCACTGTCTTTAAGCTTTTGTAGCAAAAAAAATCCCGAACCCTGATAACACACAGGTCGCGTTGGCCGGGGAGATGTTTGTGGCGGTGCACAGACCCACCGAAGGCAGCAGGGACCTGCGCGGGGAGGAGGGGGGCTTTACCGCTTCGTAAGACGCCTCCTACAAACTCACTGCTCATTTGCTTTCTAGCAGACACGCAGCAGAGGGAAGGGGTTACCCTGGCTCTGGCTGACATTTCCTTGCATTGCAAGGACACCTGCAGATCCCAGGCAGGGATTTCGGGTCCCAACGCACTGCGGAAGCGGGTAGGCAGAAAGTCTTGGGGCAGGAGAGCCCGGCCTTTGGGTCAGGGCTGCCGCAGCGGGCGAATGAGCAGATAAACACAGGAGACGGCGAGAGACAGCTCAAAACCCTCACAGCCAAGCGTTCAGTATAGGACCAGCTTGGAAAGATCAAGAGTTTGCGTTGGGTTAGGTTTTTTTCAAGAGGAATCCGCTCAAAACCCTCACACCCGAGCGTTCAGTATAGGACCAGCTTGGAAAGCTTGATTGTTTGGGTCATATTGGGTTTTTTTTCAAGAGGAATCCGCTCAAAACCCTCACACCCGAGCGTTCAGTATAGGACCAGCTTGGAAAGCTTGATCTTTTGGGTCATGTTGGGGTTTTTTAAGAGGAATCATCTCAAAAGGCTCATAGCCAAGTGTTCAGTATAGGACCAGCTTGGAAAGATCGATCGTTTGGGTCATGTTGGGGTTTTTTTAAGAGGAATCAGGCGTCAGCTACGTTTCCACTGCGGACCCCGCTGGCCCTCGAGGTTACCTTCTCCGACCCGGGACCCCAGCAGCAGCGAGGGGCTGACCGCAGGGCCTCACTCCTGCCAGCGGCCCCGGGACCCCGGCGGCTGCAGAAGCCCCTTGGGCTGGGGTGGCAGCTCTGCTCCCGGGCCCCCCCCCCGGTGCCGGCCTTGCCGATGAAGCCCCCCCCGGGGAGCAGCAGGGGGGGTTCCTCTGCCGGGCGGGAGGAGCTGCGGGGGCGGTGGAAGGCACCTGGGAGGAAGGAGAGGAGGAAGGATAAGGAGGGGAGAAGGAAGGGAGGAAGGAGGGAGAGGAGGAAGAAGGTCAGGAAGAAGGGGATGAAGGAGAGGAGGAAGGAGGGGAGGAAGAAGGAGGGGATGAAGGAGAGGAGGAAGGANGCTCCGCTGGGCCCCGGGGTTCGCTTTGGGGGGTGGGGGGGCACCCCGTGTGCGCGGCCACGCGTGATGGCGGCCGGGGAAGGGGCCGGGGAGCGGCGGTGGCTTAGAGCGGGCCGCCTGAACCGCAGACCCGTAGCGTTACGGAGGTTGGAAAAGCCCTCCGAGCTCGTCCGGCCCAACCGCCAGCCCCACACCGCCACGCCTGCTAAAGCGTGTCCCGGCGTGGCACATCCACACGTTGTCTGAACGCGAACCCCGGGGGGGTTCGGGGGGTTTTTTTCGGTGCGGGACGCTGCGGGAGGCGTGTTGGTTGGGACCGGGGCCAGCGGGCTGCTCTCCCGGGACCGCGGCCGCTGCGGGGACGTCGACTCGGCCGAAGCCGGCTTGGCAAGGCGTCGCGAGTCGGTTGTATCGCTTCCAGCGGCGCTTTCCCCGGTCTGCTCCTTCCCAGGCTTTAGTTCTTTCCTTGTAAACCTGCTTCTTGAAGGACCGTGTGCGAGGAGGGGGTTGAGGGTTGCGTATTCCTTTCGGGATTTATTTGTATTTCGTTGTGGTTTTAATGGCAACGCTGTGCCCCGGGGGCTCGTGTAGGAGGGAGCCAAATTAATAGTAATGGAGCCAGGTAGATAAAAGATAGCAGCTTGGGGACGAAGTTTGGTGGCTGTTAAGATTCCAAGAAAGGCATCCAAGCTTAAAGATGGAAGCGCCGCTTGCTGAGCTGTGCGACGTGAAGCAGCGTCCATGAAAGCTGCTGCGAGGCGGTTACACCCTGAAGGCCAAGCAGGTGAAACTGCGATAAAATGAAAATGTGACGGAGAGTTTCATGCGACTCTTAAACACAAAAGGAAAATTGCTGATTTCTAACTGTCGTAAATCTGAGGAGGATTCAAACCGCTCTCTGATGTGGTTTGGATTTAAAAAAAAAAAAAAAAAGTCGCTGTGTTATTACAAGCCTGATTTCCGTGGCTGCAATTGCAGTACAAAGGCATTCCTTTCAGGTGTGGGGAACTGCTGCGTGGATCAGCTTGCAAAGTAAAAACCAGGAGTCCTTGAAATCTGAGCACAAATAAAGGCTGTTGAATCGCTCTTTAGCATCCTCTTGGCATTTATATCACTAGTTTAACTTGTGTAGGGTGCTGTGGCAGATGGAAGCTGAGGGACCGTGTTCGGAGTAACATGTGCTGAGATGTGGGCTTGTGGCAAGGAACGGCGTGCTCACAGCTGAGCAGCCCAAGGGGCCGACTTGATCGTATCCCGACTTCCACGGAGCCACGGTCTTACCCAGTGAAGCCCCGTTCCCGGCCCTGTTTCTTGAATGCTTGCTGCATAGCTTCACGCTATCGCCGCTGCCAAAAGGAGTCCACTGCTGCTGCTAATCCCCACCTTAGTTTTTCATACAAAGTAAACACAAAGTTAAGCAATGAGGAATGGGTGTAGGTTTGCATGTCACTGACTCAGAGATTCCTGAACACGGTGACTGATGCCGCCTCCTCGCTGTGAGCTGTGGATACCCCGGCGTCAAACCTGCTACGCCTACTCCAGGTGATGCAACCCCCAAGTAGGAAGAAGTGCCATTACCTGTGTTGCACGTTGCTTATTTTGGTTCCCATGACTGAGAGGACACAAAACATCTCCAGAACAGGTGGAATGTCAAAAAGTGGCCAAAGCGTAGTCGGGGCCGGCTGCTTCTGACAGCGGCCGAAGGCATGTTTCCTGATCGCTCTTTCCAGGAAACGACGCCGGCAGAGCACAGGTCTTACTGGTGACAGGCTCTTAGCAGGCAAGTCCTGTTTATCTAGCAAAGAAAACACAACTACAAGCACTTCATTTTACTTTAATTAAATGCATTCAGGTTAGCAATGCTTAGTAATCTAGGATCAAAGACCTTGTGATCTTTAATCCAGGTTCTCACCGAGTTTACCTAGTCTCTCGTTTAATATAAAACTGTCGTCGTTTCAAGTCTCTGAACTACTCTATCGCTGTTCCGCAAAGCTGGCTGAATCCAAACTCTAATGTTGCGTTGGCCTTAGTCTTGCTGCTTTCTCGCCGAGTGTGGGGTCACCCAAGGGGTTGTGCAAAAATAATAATAATTTGCTGGCATCTCGGCAGTCCTCGGGACTCCAGCAGCTCCTCCTTTGCACCTGGACCCCGCACGGGCAGGGAAGTGTTAAACTGTTGGTAAGACCACACTAACCGCAGCGCAGGCTGATTAATATTTTGAAAGCTGAAGAAAATGTCCTTTTCGTAAAGAATCCCTTGTAATGGCAGAAGTCTGGGATAAGGGAAAGGAAGTCGTGACTGTCTGTAAGGACAGTGATAGGACGGTGGATACTCCTGGGTGTATCCCAAGGTAACTTGTGGTGAAGCGGGTGGGAGAAAGGAAAAGCTTACGTGCTTCCTAGACTCGGTGGCGTGTCTCAAGGTTATGCGGAATTCATCTGCCTCCAAACCCATAACTTCAGCAGAGGCTGTGGTAGCTCATGCCCAGCCCCTGGCGTGGTCAGGTTCTTCATTCCAGGTGTTCATGCAAGTGATTTTCTTCTATGGAAATACACACACAGGCATTTGCCCTCCTCTTTTTTTTTTTTTACGGAGGGCACAGGCTGTGCCCTGGGCCAGCGAGGGGCCGTGCGGGAGCAGGGATGCTCAGGAGGGAGCTGAAACCAGAACACTGGGACAGTCTGGGTCAGGGGCTCGGGGGTGCAGCAGGCTCCTCGGACAGGCAGTCCTGCTTCAGCGAGCGCTGCCCTCGGGTTTCGGAGGCTTAGAAGTGCAGCCCAGCCCCTTTGCCTGTGTGCAGAGCTTACACAACCTTCACCTTTCTGCTCCTTGGCTTTTAATTGCTGTACGATACTTGACAGAAACTGTTTCTGTGCTTCACGCTTTAGCGTGGGGTCAGGTTTGAGGACTGCTTCCAAACTTTTGGGGGACGGGGGGAAGCTATTTATTTCCCGGTGTTTGTGTTTTGGTGCGGAGGGGGAGGTTGGTTGCTTCTTCCTTCTCACTGAAACCACGATTAAAATCTGTTAGGTGGAAACACTCCTGCAGAGTTTTCTCCCTGATCACTTTTCCCCCTCCTTCCTCAAACCCTTGTATTTTCTTTAATGTTGGTCTCCTTGGCTACGAATTATTTGTGTATCTCCTTCCAGCCAAGGTGGGGTTTACATGCTTCGGTGCTTCTGCTTGTTAATTCATGCTGTTAATCAGACACAAAGAACGTAATTAAACTAATTTTATGAGCTTTATTCACTGTCAGAAATAAACCGGCCCAAAAGGTGTGGTTCAAGGTAAAAAGCACAGTGCTGGGAACCAGGCGCACCTGATGGCTTCTCCTGCTTGTAACACCAGGGCTCTGTGACCGCCTTTCTGCCATAGCGTCTCCATTCGTGGTGGTATTCCGTGGGAAGACATTCAGAGCGTTTCTCCGTCAGGCAGGCTGAAGTGTGAAAGCGTTGTGGCAAGCATGATTTGTCCTCCAGCGCCAAATGCATCAGGGGTCAGAAGCAAACTGCTCCCAGCAGCATGCAGAAGGATGCTGCGGGTGCTGGTGGTGGCTGTCCACAGCAGGGCGAGCAGCTGTGGCATCTCCCTCCCACTGCCCTCAGCTGCTGGCAGCAAAACACGGAGGGGGAAGAACCTCCTTGGGAAGCCCCTGCGTTTCCATTGCTGTCTTCGGAGCGATGCAGCGAGGCGTTCCCCCCCCCGCGGGAGTTCCCAGGGAAGGTGCCGCTGCCAGCGGGCAGCCAGGGGTCAGGGACACCTCCGCTGTCCCTCTCCGCTGCCTAAGTGACAGAGACCTGTTGTCGTGATAGAGCTGAGTGAAGAACCTGTAATTAACTCCGCGCTTTGATGCAAGGGACCGCTCTGCCCACAGAGCGGTCGGCAGGCGAGGAAGGGCAGGAGCGCTCTCTCCAGTTGGCGTGGTTGGTGGATAGACTCTGCTGCTGCCTCCCCCCTCGATTCCAGCCGCTGACGGATCGGCCAGGATCAGACCCTGCCCGTCCTTACGAGCTGGTTTGTGTCACCTCTGTGGGCACCTGTCCTGGACCCACCTCCTGCTCTCCTGGGGGTCGGAGCCTCACGGCACCATGAGAGCTGATCCACTGGTTCCTGAAGTGTTTTAATTCCTTCATCATAAGCTGGGTGGGGAGTGAATTGAGTGCTTGGGCTAACTTTTCACTGTCCCGAGGTAAATTTAAGTAAGCTACTATTAGAAATAAGCCTTTCGGAGTAGACTTGACATCTGCGCTCTTTAAACTCCAGCATCTGGAGCTCTGGGAAGGGTCTCCGCTCCTTGCGGGTGCGTGCCAGGGCTGCCAGCGCCTGCCCGGGGGTCCCGCTCACCTGGGACCTTTCCCCTCCCATCTTCAGCTGAGTTCCAAAACACCCAGATACGCCTCGGAATCCGATGGGGTTTGCTCATTCCTGAGAGCCGATACAGAAAACCATTAGGTGGTGTCCAGTGTTGTTTTTTCCCTGTTGCCTCGAACGCAGTGCTGCTGCTGACAGTCTTCTCTTCCCCTCAGGTGATGTGATTGAAGTGTACTACGGTGACAATCGCTTCGGGACGGTGACCGACTCTGGCACAGCAACGCTGAAACCTCGTCCGAGAGTCCGGCCGCTGCTGACTTTCTTGCCCCTCGTGAGTATCTGGCTCGCTGCTGGGATTCGTTACGGGAGCGTGTGTAACTGGTGCCCAGAACCAGCTGGGCTGGCTGCTGCTCTCATCTTCTACCCGAGGGAAGAAAATAAATGAAAAGCAAAACCACTCTATAATAAAGCTGGATACGAGGGATTAGGAGGTGATCTGAGTTCAAGGCTTGTGTTGGACAAGATACTTAGGCAAGAGACGTAAGCATCATCAGACTTGTATTTTCAATTAAAAAAAAAAAATATTGCTGAGCAGGTAGATGATAGATCTGGCTTGCACTGCATTTTATCTAACCGCTACTGGCAGTATCTCTCCGGATCAGGCGTGTTGCTGGAGAGAGAGCACTAGCAAAACTGTGCCCTGTTTACAGCAGAGGAAGGAGGAGGCGATGCAGCAGGTGTCTGCGCGGAGGGAAATCTCTGTATGAGGGAGACTGTTCCCTGCAGAGCGACCGCTGCAGGGACTGATGCAGCAAGTGCCAACGCAGCCGGACCCAGAGGTGGCTTTAACCCGGCTGGGACCCCCCTGCTGCCTCCAGAAGCCACACACGGTCATTGCCGGTTTCCGCGCTCCGATGCTGTGTGTGCTGAGCAGGCTTTCCTCCCCCCCGTAATGCACCTTTCCAAAGGTCTTACCCCCTAAAGAGTACAGCGAAGCACGTGATTGCTCAGAGATAGTTTGGAGATGGCAATAGCTAAATCTGAAGTGATACACGCAGGTCGCTGGAGGTCACTTAAGACAGTGAAACACTTAAAAGCCTTTGGTCTGGACAAGGAAATCCCCTCTGAGAGCAAGGGATGTTCTTCCTCGTACATCCTCGTCCTTTAGAGCAGCCACCACCTTCAGCAGAAAATGGGCTGGTCTGCTGTCACCTGGGTGCTCTTAGGAGGTACTGGGGTTGTGCAGGTGTCGCTTGGAGGACAACTAATGGGGGAGGGTGTTTATATATCTGTTGGAGAGCATAATTAGGAAGTTATGGGGTTACACAACCCCTACAAAGGGGTTGTGCCACCTGTGAGGCCTTCCAAAAGGTCACAACAGTTGAAAAATCTCACCTGGGCTCCGAGTCGAGTAACCGTAGGACTGGTGCCTGAGAAACTCCTCTCCACCAGGTTTTTGGAGTGCAGCTGGCCTTTTGCATCTTTTTAGGGCTTTCACATGCTTTATTAGTGGAAGTGTATGTGGTAGAGGAATAAGCAGCACAAATGCCCCTGGGATAAATATTAAGAGCTGGTGCCCTAGCCATGGTGCTTTCTTGCTGCCTGCAGAGGCACAGCTGGCCCTGGGGCTTTTTTCCCCTCAGTTGCCCTGGTGAGGGTCCCTCTCGCTGTGCTTCTCCTCCAAGAGTAACAGGTTTAACTGAAGAAATGAGTAGGAATAAGCAACGCTTTTTAAGGACCAGTCTGTGTTGGATATTTGCATTATTTTGCTTGGGTTTGCCTACGATTTGCTTTGGCACAGATGCTTCTGCTGCCACAGACCTGCTTGCACTGGGCTGTTCTGCAGCTCCCGCCTTAACCCTTTCTTTCCACCCACCCGCTCTCCTGCTTTGGGGGGAGGCTGAGCAGCAGCTACCTGCGGAGCTGTGAGTCCGGAGGATGCACGCACCCTGCCCGGCAGCCGGGCTTCGTGTCCCTCTGCGCCTGGCAGCTCTCCCCGCAGCGAGCGGCGTCCTTCCCCCCCTCCCCGAACCGCCCGGCCCTTGGCCGGGCCACGCCGCGTTGCGGCAGGGATAGCAGGAGAGGGGGCTTCGCTGCCTGCCTCTTGGGTACCACCACGTCCCCCTGCCCACCCGACTTCCCGGGCGCTGCAGGCGTGAGCAGAGCTTTGGCATCCTGGGGGAATAAATTCCTTTAGTTGACCACCAAACTTGCCTAGCTCTGCTTCAAAACAAGGAGTTTGGGGGTAGCTCTTCATATTTGGAGAAATCCTTGGCCTCTCCGAGACCCCAGGATGCTAAGCAGTCGTGTGTTGGTGCGTCTTTTGTAACAGGCAGCCTCAAACCTTGTTCATTTGATGGGTGGGAAAAGTGGGCTCCCGAGAGACCGGGGGAGCTGGGGACCGTGAGGACAGGCAGGCTCCCCTTCACTGGGGACTGGGGTATCTAACCCTGTTCCAGGGCTGAAAAGCGATTCCTGGTGGTTACAGTGAAAGCTCCCCTCAGCGGGATCCTCCTCGGCACACATAGATCTGATTCAGGTACCACAAACTGGAAATGCAGGTTCCTGGTGCACCACCCCGAGCAGCAGCCTGCTCTGAATCAGCTGGAGGTTTGCTGGGCTGGTCACACCCCTAGCAAACACAGGAGAGGGAAACGATCTTTCTAGTCATCTCTGCAGCGTACTGGAGATGCTTTCCATTTCAGAAGCCAGCTCATGACGTGAGGATGGGTGGTTTTTGAGAAAGGTGCTGAGCATTAGCAACTGCAACAGAAATTTTTGGCATGAAACAGGCTTGCCCAGTTTTTAGGACCTGTTGAAATGACATGTCCAAAATTACTACTCGTTTATGAAATGTGGACTCGTGTGTTTCCCCCAGCTTTGCATAGATCTCTTCCGACTGCCATTCCCTTTCTACTCCTGTCCAAACATGTGATGCATGTGTTGCTTTTAATTCAGTGCCCAGACATCTTTGTTTCCCTGTAAATGAGCAGGTATCCTCAGTGTGCTCTGGAGACTGGCAGCAATGAATTTCCATAGCAAATGGGAACTGCTGGGATTTTTTTCTTTGTGGTTTTTGGTATCTCGTTGCTCCGGACAATTTCATTATTGGCTCTTGAAGTGCCTCTGTCAGCCTTTGTCTTCCCTCTGGCTTTCAGCTGAAGTTAAGGATCTTTCCTCTGCATTGTACTGTATGTTTGGGACCAGTAAAGAGGTCTTAGATGAGGCTGTAAGGCTCACCTAGGCCGATGTTTTGCCACAAACAGATCTGTCCTAATGCCTTAGCAGACCTTGGCTTCTCCATCAGCACCAAGTTGTCTGATCAGTTGTGCAGTCCCAGGAAGGTGAATTCCCACTCCTTCTCTCCTGGCT
Organism: Scopus umbretta; assembly: GCA_013400535.1. NCBI lineage: Eukaryota > Metazoa > Chordata > Aves > Pelecaniformes > Scopidae > Scopus > Scopus umbretta. Next base: position 5,170 of record VZTL01053573.1, on the reverse strand, counting down.
CACCAATAACCAGCTCATTCCCTTGTGGTTATAGAGGATCTTTGGTCATCTGCAGGGGGATGGAGTTTGCAAGCAAAGCTTGTGTGTTTTCTTATTATTTCCTTGAAAGCGGGGGGATTCCGGGGCTCTTCTGAAGGAGCCCAGGCTGTCGCTGTCTCCGTCAGCTCTGCTCCAGCAGCTCCTGTGTTCCTGAACTCCCGACAGCCAGGGTGGGCGCAATGCTAATGTGCTGTCTGAGCCCTGGATGGGGCTGGCTGTATAAACCCCGCTCGACCTTTGATCAAGGACACTTTGGAATCCCATAAGCAATCTCTTGTAAAAATAGGGATAATGCCAGTGAAAGCAAAGGGCTGAATTGTTACCTCGGCTTTTGTATGCAGCAAACCACTGCAGAGAGCGGTGCAGACTGATGGTAGGATAACAGTTCCCTTTGCACAAGGGGCTGTTAACAGCTAATGCAAACAGCTGCCTGGGGTGCGTAGGAGTGCGACAGGGTGGAGGGACCCTGGAGCCTGGAAACGGGGCAGTATGTCCCTGACCACTGCCCATGGCTCTGTGAGCTCCTGCTGCTCATGGAGCGTTGTTTACTTGCTACGGGTCTGTCCCAAGGCTGGTATGTGAAAGCCCAGTCCACTGCTTCAGTCACTTACATCTGTGCTGACAGCCTGATTCAGCATCAGCTTGTGTTTCGGACGTGGGTGCATGAGTGTACCGTTCAGGAGCCAGTCCAGTCCCTCTGCAGAGCGATCTTAGCAGTGACTCACTGGAGGAAAGGAGAGGCTTTCTGCTTCGGGCAGGTGTATGAGGCAGGAGCCCTGGTCAGCGCTCCAGGTGAGTCAGTGTGCCATGAATATCTCACGGTGGGTGGCTATAATTATCCAAAGTGCCCTAGCTGTAAGCATCCTCGTGAATGTGTAGGCTGATAAATTGCATGGTCCCGTAGGAGCTAAATGCCCTGCTGAGTTTTCGGCATGAATGCAAAGGGAGTAATTGAGAGTGAAAAACAAACCACACAGGTTGCAGTTTTCCCCAGACTGTTCAGATATGCTGGTGCCAGTTTCCCAAAAAGCTGGAGGTCTGTCCGTGACTTCAGTGCGGTGCGTACGTGACTGCAGCATGGGCTGGCAGTGCTTGCTGGAGAGCAATACCCACGAAACCAGTGGGAACTGTTAAATTTGCTTGGTACATGACTGGTGAGAAACTAGGGCTGATGATTTTGGGCTGGGGAGCCCCGAGCTTGGATGTGAAATAGCCGTGCTGCTCTGCAGCCTCTCTGCACCTGACTAGCACAGGGTATTTGAGTCCATGGCTTGTGCAACCTTGATCGCTTCACTCGTCCCCTTAAACCCTGTCAACAGCAGCTACCGCAGGGACCTCCATGTCTTGGAAATGGCCCTGGATCCCGTCAGGCCCCTGTTTGCATAAACAAATTACCGGCTATACAGGCTAGGGCCTGCTTGTCAGCACTTCGCTCTGATACCCTGGGCGTAAAACTAACAAACGGCTCCGTTTTCTCAACTGTTGCAGAATGCCCAAGAATCCCACGGCGTGGCTGTGCCAACACCATCAGTGCCAGAAGACTTTGAGGAAAAAGCAGCTCTTGGTAAGGGATCTTCTCTGCTGAGTGACTTGACGGCCCTCAGAGAACCAAGCGTGTATGTGTCAAGCTCTGGAGCAGACGGTCTGATCGTGAGATTTTTCATGCTAAAATAGAGTCTCCTATTAATTACTTTTTGAGGTCATTGAAAATTAATTAATTTCTAAGAGGTGACACGTAGTGGCTGTTACAGTTCAGCAAGCTTTAGACAGCTGCTGAGGAAAAGAAACTGGCTTCCTAGGAGGACAGTTGGCCAGGGCCGATGCTAGCCATCACGGTGCTGACCGAGAAGGTGCTCACACCATCGTGCTCTTGCTCTTCCTTGCAGGCTCCGGCTCCCAGATCAATGGGAACTTCCGAATGTACAGCTCAGTGGGGGACCTGCGCCCACAGGCTCTCGAGGGGGATGACCTGGATGAAGACATCCCTCCACCACCGTCGATACCCCCCCCACCCCCTCCAATGGCACCGGCACCTGTGCCACCACCTCCAGCCTCGCCGGTCCCTGCAGCACCTGAAATGCTGCCACCTCCACCACCACCACTGCCACCACCTGAGATGGTGCCGCCACCTCCTGCCATGGCACCTCCACCACCTCCAGCCTCTGCCCTGTCCTCCCCTGGCACACCGGCTCCTCCAGACTTCATCCCACCAGCCCCGCCGGGCGCCTCGCCGCTCAGCCGGGCCCCGGCGCCCTTCGCCACCGGCATCTCCAAGTGGAAGTCCGAGACGGTGCTGAATACAAGGCAGGCGGATGCCGAGGGGCCGCTCTGCCCTGCTGAGGCTGGGGTGCCGGCTGCCCCTGGCCCAAAGGAGAGCCTGCAGCCCAAGCACTGCCCCGAGCCCCACCTCACCTTCCCCAGGTCCTTCAAGGTGCCCCCACCGGCTCCAGCCCGGTCCTCCTCCATCCCCATGCAGGAGAGCCAGCCTGTCCGGCAGGAGCCCTTCCCCAAGCAGCCTCACGCCCGGCCTCCCCTCCCGCCCTGCTTCACCATAAGACCCATGGCCAAGGCCCACAGAGGAGGAGAAGCCGAGCAAAGAAATTCCCCGCTGAGACAAGCTGTCGCAAAGCCAGCTGTCCTGACCCCGCCACCGCTGAGCCCCAAGCCGGGAGCAGGGCTCGGCCAAGGGACGAATCCTGCCGGTCGCCGGTCCCCGCTGCCAGGCTCCGAGACGGAGAAGGTTCCCCAGCCAAAACCAGCTGAGAGAGACTCTCCTCCAAAATCCGAATCTGTCACTGCAAATGACCTGGACCTTCCCCCTCCGGACTACCCGACCTGCGAGGACGACTGGAGGGACGCCAACAACCTGAGCAGGCTGCGGCACGAGCTCTCGGCCCTCCTGCGCTCCCCACGGAGGGAGGAGAGGCCACCAGAGAAGCCGGCTGCCCCCCGGCCTACGGATGGCACTACCGACCCTGCCGGCAGCCATGGGCCCAGTCTCAATGGGCCCCGACTCGCCAGACCTGCCGGGAAGGATACACGGTTACCCGCGGGAGGGGAAAGCGAGAAGAAGGAGGTGCCCAGCAGCCCCCCCAGTGCCAAGGGGGACTCTCCCAGCGCGGCGCTTCCCACTCCGGAGAGCAACCCTGCCACGCAGACCCGCAGCGTGATGAAAATCAGGAATGAGCTGGAAGCTGTGCTGTCCCTGAAGAAAGAAGGGAAACCTGCCCTGGGGCTTAGCAGCCAGAAGCAGGGCACTGAGGATGGCAGCAGCACCCCACGTATGAGGAAGAGCCCCCCTGAGCTGAGGATGAGCCCCCCTGACCCGGGTGACTCGGTGCAGCTAAAACCAGCCCCAAGCCCGCTCCCAACACCAGCGGCTGTGGTGGAGAAGGGTGCGATGGAGCACGAGGACCATCCTGCTCCCGCTGCTAGCAAGGCCACAGAGAACTTGACCCCTGCTCCCGGGTCCCTCGACAGCAGCGTGAGCCCCCCAGAGCCACCTCAGGGACCGGCGGCGGAGCCCCCTGCTCCCACCTCCCCCTCGCCCCCCATTTCTCCCGCAGAGAGCCCAGCACCGGAGCCGAATGCAGCCATCTTCCAGTACAAAGTGCACCAAGCTGGGGCCAGCTCAGCCGAACCGCCCTGCGCCTCGAGCTCGGCTGAACCACCCTGCCCCACAAGCTTGGCCAGGAGCCCGCCGGGTGTCACGGGAGCGGCGCAAGAGGAGGTGCTGATCCACCCCGTGACGGGCGAGCGGGTGGAGCGGGGCTCCCCGATGGCGCTGCTCCTGGCAGCCCGGCAGCGTGCCCAGCGGGGCCGGCAGGGTGGTGAGGTGGGAGCCGTGCTGCGGGCGAAGCCGCTCCTCAAACTCGGCAGCGCCTCGTCGGACACCACCTCTACCAGCTTCTACCGCCACGAGTCCAAGCCTTACTCCTTCACCGTGGTGCCCCGGCCGCCCGGGGCGGGTACGGCAGGGTCAGGACTGAGCAAACCTCTGTGCTTCTCCAGCTCCTCGGAGCAGGGCCGGGATGCGCGGGCAGCGGGTGAGGCGCAGCCCCTGAGCCTCCCCGGGCACCAGCGCGCCGCTGCCTCCAGCCTGCTGCGGGGCCTCCTCGAGTCCGGGGAGAAGACCCAGCCCAGCCCGCCCTGCCATGGCATGCCCAGGGAGGAGGAGAACGGGGAGACGGCACTGGACTACGGGATTATCCCCCCACCCCCGGAGTTCAGCAATGAGGTGGACGAGGCCGAGGGGCCCCTGCCAAGTCAGGAGGAGAATCGCAAGTGCCCCAGCTTCCCCGACTGCAGCCGCGGCTCAGAGGCACCGCGGTATTTCAGGTGGCCGGGCTACGGCCGCAGCTACGGGGGCAGCCGTGACCTGCCAGCCCCGCTGCCCTCGGAGAAGAGCAGGAGGAATGGCGACTTCGTGCCCCAGTATCCAGACTGGGGCAGCTCTGCCGGTTACTTCGGCTGCTGCCCGAACCCCCGCCCGCTGATCAAGAAGCGCCTGTACGTCTCTGAGCCCGACAGCTCCTACCCCCGGGCGGCCGCAGCCCCCCGGGGCACAGGCACCCTCTCCTCCTACAGCCCCGGGGGGTACAGCTCCCCAGCCGGGGAAGGGGTCCGCCGCCTCAGCTCTGCCCACAGGAACGGCCCCACGAGCGTGCAGGGCAGGCGGACGTCCATCGATGCTGCTGGGAAAGCCGCGCCGTATGGCAGCGCCGGGGCCGACGCCAAGTACAAGGGGCAGAATGGGGATTTCTCGCCCACCAGCGTGGTGGCAGCCAGCAGGTACGTGCCCCCCACCCCGAGGTGACCCCTTCCCTGTCCTCTGTGTGGCTTTGATTTGAAGGAGAGGAGAGCTGGGCCCTGGGCTGGCCCCAGAGCAGCGCAGAGGCCTGAGATGTTGCCCCTTGGCTCGTGTGGGTGCTGCCGGACGCCTGGCTGTGCTCGCTCCCGGCTGGGATCTCCTCCTGCCGCCTCGGACCGGGGCCACGGCTGTGGCACGGCTCCTCCCCGGTCCCAGCCGTAACCCTGGCACCCATCGCCCGCTCCCCACGTTGCTGACTGGAGTCACGAGGCTACAAAGTTTTGCCCTGCTCCACTGGAGAAAGAAAAAAAAAATTGCAAT
>VZTL01053572.1:0-30288 GCA_013400535.1 Scopus umbretta | reverse complement strand
AAAAAAAAAAAAAAAAGAAAGGGCAATTTAAAAGAGTGCCATTATGGCTTGACTGCCATGATCCCAGAAGCTAACACTATCCTGCATGGTTAGATTTCCTGGAGGAAATCAGCAGCACAGTTGCTAAGTCTGCTGGAAGCAGTTCAACCAAAGTATATACGGAGCAGATGCTCCAAACATGACACACAAGGACATGGTACTCCTGGAGAAATCTTTTGACAGCAAGTCAAAACCGGGGCTTGAACTGGTCATGTGTTATTAGAGATGCAGCTGTGGTTTCTTCACAGATTAGTAGAGTTCAAGGCCAAAAGGGACCTTGAGAGCACCTAGTCTGCTTCTTGCTGTATCACAGGCCATTACACTTCATCCAACTTTTCCTAAGAGCAGGAGTTAGACCTGGCAGCCAAATCCCACCTTGAATAACTGTGGCAGCTCCCAGTAACAATCCATGTGCTACTTCCACTCGGAAGCTCGGGCTGCCAGAGTAGGTTTGCATAGGATGCAACCGTCTCTCGGTGCCCTTGCGTCCCTCTGCCAGAAACCGCTGCTCCCTGGCAGAGGCAGAAGCGACTCCACGCTCCAGCCACTTTGCTTCACGCTTGACACCTCTGCTCAAGCCCAAATTCATCAGCAGTTTTGGCAATAGTCCAGAGTTTGCCTGAAGGCGCTCAGCACAGGGCACAAAATCTCATCCTCTGGCTTCATTACAGGAGTGAGAGGAAAACTGGAGAAGGAGAAATGTGCTGCTGGCAGCAATCTCGAGCCTCTGCAGCGCGACTGTCCATGGTTCTCTGTCAGCCGCACCCCCCCGCAATAGCTGTGCATCAGCGGCCCATGGACTAACCCTCACACAGTGAACCTACCTGGGTTGCAAAACGCCTGGGGACAAGAATCTGCTCAACGAATGATGCTAAAGAAGAAAAATTTTCAGATCATGCCCGCGGTTTCAGAGCCTAACTCCCTGTGAGCTGCGTGTGGGGATTTGGATCCCAAAGCACCCAGACAATGAGCTGGCGAGCTCAGACCATTAGTGACATTCAACACTGCTTTTAAAATCAGAATTTAAACTGATGAAATCAGAATATTGTGAAATGGCGCTTCTTCGCCTGCAGTTCTGCCAACTGAATTTGGCTAAAACTTTCAGCAAATAATACATGGTTAAAAAGAGAGCTGATGGCCAAAAAATACTTAAGGGGCTTGATTAAAATCCCATGGGTGATGCCATACTGGTGCTGCCCAACTTTTACAAGCTTTCCTCATCTCACCGTTACTTTAATTTAGCTATGGGGAGAAGGGAGAGGGTTGCTAGAAGACTGCAGAGGTGTTTTGGTTGCCTGTGTTACAATACAGCAAGGGAAGAAGCAATCCAATGCCAGGCGGGGAGCAGACTGACACTGCAGAGCTTGTTTGTGCTTTACCTTCTGCACCTTGGCTCAGACCTGTCCTGCATCACACGTCGACTCCTTCACTACTATTCTTCTTTCTCCCAGTGTTGATCTCAAGGGTTCTTTGCCTGTTTAATATAAAAACACAAACAAAACCACATGTACTTAAGAAACATATTACCCATCGCCTAGAGGCATCGTGCAAGAGAGGCTGCCTGTTAGCACACTGGCTGAAAACACTCCTTCCAGACCGTTCCAAACAGATGAGAGGTTCCTAAGTAGTCGGCCTTCTGCCTGAATGCTCCCGTGGGCTTGAAAATCTGGGCTGCTGGGGAGTATTGGAGGCTGGAGGACACTAGCCGAGGAGAAAGGCAGAGGATTAGGCCCAAGGCAAAGGGTACCTCCGTGGGCGCCACGATGCCCATCCCGGCCTCACGCGTATTCCTCAGCACAGCAGAGACTGACAAAGGGAGTGCAGGGCCTGTGTAGTAAAAAGCAAACTGGCCAAAGTTCCCCATGCAAAGTTTTGATGACCTGGATTCCTGGTCCTGAGCCCTTTCCATTGCAGGAGCACCAGGAAAATGAACTCTTCAGCCTCCCCTACCTGAATTTGATGCTTTGGTTTACAAGGGCAGCACACACACACAGAGGGACAGCCAGGTGCAGTAGAAAGATGTGAGAGATGCTCTTGGTTGTCAGCCCTGCTGAGTTACCTTCGCTCCACCAAACCTTGGCCCCTTACCTGAAGCCAGGGATGAGGACACTCGGCTTTGCTGTAGCCAGTACAATCTACAGCGGTAGAACTGCAGTGGTAAATGATTGGCATGTGTTACAAACACTGCTACTGATATCTCTCTCTAAACAAGGCAACCTGGAGAAGGGATATCTCAAATCCTTTGTGGCTAAATGGGATAAGATGTGGGTCACCAGCTCTGCGCTCCATCAGCTCAAAGCCAGCTTGCAGGCATTCTCAGCTGCCTTCACAGAAAACATTTCCACTGCAACACCTGGCAACCAACAGCTCTCAAGTCACGTGTATTTGACCATTTCCCACAAAAAACAAAATAAAGTAATCAACTACATTGTTCCCCAAGTGCCAAGGTCAAAGCGGACCACTGCAAGCCATCCAGTCTGACCTGTTGCATGACACACCATGAGCTCCACCCACCAGTTCCAGCCTCAAGCCCAGTAACTCCCAACGATTTTTCATCCAGCTTTTTCCCTAGCTCAAATCCTCTCTCAGACACGCTTCTGCTGCAAACAACTCCCTGATCTCAGCAGCTAAGCATATAGAAAACAGAAACAAAACAAAATACCTTTTCCTAACCGAAGTCCAAGGCTTCGGGACTATCGTTCAGCGGGCGATGCCTTTGCTGTAGGTAGCATTTCCTTTTGTTTCAGAACAAAAAGCGCTGCACATCAGGGCCATCCACATCCTGCCTTCACCCTCCTACACAGCCTTTTGGACAGTCACAGTTTTGGCGGCCAGTACAAGTGGAGTGTCCCAAGCCTCCCTCTTCCCACCCCTACTCTTACTAATGCGTTCCATACTCGCAGCCTTTCATGCAGTCCCAGCTCCGCTGCTGCTCCCGGCACAGAGCTAGTGCTGGTCCTCGGGGGCTGGTGCTGGGCTCTGGTGACAAGACTGGCAGCTGCTTATAAAGGCTGCCTCCATCCTTTTCATTTTGGCTAGCAAAATGCTTCCCAAGTGCCTCCACCTCTGGGCTACAAAGAAGGAAACGTCTCGTGAACGTAGCTCTTCTCTCTCTTGGCAGGCTGCAGGATGTGGCACGTTTCCATCTGCACAGGGCTACAAGATGTTTGCAGAAATGAGAACTAACAGCCATGACCCCTCTACCCCTCGCTCCTCCCCAGACAGTAAAGCTCTTTCCAGAGCTCTCCAAAAATCACGAGTGAAGATGTTACTCAGCTGCCACAGCTGAGGATTTAATTTCAACGTGCCCTGCAAAATACATGCTTCAACGCTCAGCCACACTACGGAACCCAGCAGCCGTACACGACCCTCGCTGGCTCTTCGAGGTCTGGAAATGTTTTATTGCAAGCTTTGAGTGCATGTAGTTTACAAAATAAAAACCCACATTGGTTAATTTTTTTTTTTCCCCCCAAAGCTCAAATTATTCTGGGTCCCTGAAGCCCCAGACACCTGGGGCAAAGGACCCAAGGAATCGGAGCATCTGGAAATGAGATGCCCAAATTCACATCAGCCAAATGAACCACTCTCCTGAGAGCTTAGGTTTTTTTAAAAGCATAATTCTAATGCAAGCTCTGAAAAACATTAGGGTGCTCATGGGATAAATGCTACCTTATGATAAAAGCAAAGCCCCTTCTCTAATAAGCACTGTAAAACTTCTATAATGTAAAAATTACAGCATGTATTAATGACAGCGATCAGGATGTAATATTAACAGCAATAATAGTACACTAGCACAGACTCACCCAAAAAGAAACGCAGTTTCTCTCTACTCCCCATCACAGAAGTAGTGGCAAGTAGCTGTTATGACTTCATTTTATTTTTTTATTAGTTTTTACAAGCTAGCTATGCTAAAAGGTTGCACCAGTAATTTAAACTGCAGTTGTCAGCAGAAGTGAAGGATATTGTGGGATACATTTTATTCTAGCTCTTTTATTGCTTGCTCCTTGGAGTGATTCAAGCAGCTTAAGGATTTTAGAGGTACTGTCACAACAATATCTGGCCCTTAGCAAGCTGCCATTAAAAAAAAAAAAAAAAAAAAGAGACCAAAAATCCCAGCCTTTAAAGAACTGGCTGGACCAGCAGAAGCTGTTCAAGAGTCAACAACTGCTGCCTGCTATCGAACTGTGATGTTATTCTCACTCGACAGAAGGGGAGGTAGCTCCGTAATATGCGGTAAATGCCGATTTTTGCAGCTCTGCCAAACCCCATGCACGTGCACAGACATCGTCGTGACTCTCCCCGCCATCGGTGGGAGCCAGCAGCGCTCTGGCCCACATCTGCTGCGACATGGCAACGCAGGCGACGTGCTGCTTCACGGCCCTCGGGCTGAAAATCAAGCGTGGTAGCGTGCGACGGGCTCTCGGTGGGACGGAGCGCAGCCCAGGCTCGTGAAAGGACGGGCTGATGGCACACACTGTAATCGGGCGTTGAAGGACTATTTGTGCTAATTTGCTTCGAAACAAGCCTCTCCTTTACCCTCATCCCTACATTCAAGAATTAGCTCCTCTGTAACGCGTGCCATGATGGAAAAGCAGCTCACCGAGGTGCTGCTGGCATGCACGAGGGAGCCGGTAGAAGCAGGCTGGGGTGGTTGCCTCCTCCAGACTCGGTCCCAGGAAATGGAGAGGAGACACCAGGTATCCCCAGGGTATTTGTTTTGCCGTGCCCAGCACTGCCCCATCAATCAAGGGCAGGTAACGCCGCTTCCCCGCTGCGCCAGCCCCTGAAGGGGATAAGCAGAGACTGGAGCACTATGCAGCTGGCGCAGACCCAACCCAGGAAAGCCTCAAACAGCGCTGGCAAAAGGAAAAATGTTTTGAAGATTCCCGAGGCAGCAGGCGTCTGCTTTTTGTCCAAGCACCACCCCAGGGTTCTGCTGGACTCTTCTCTTACAGACGATCAAAAAGCGATTTAATTTGCATCAGCTGTTCCTTGAACTTGTATTCATGTACCAACCCAACCGCTTCTCCCCACTAGACCGACCTGGCAGGAGATACTGGTCTTCATCCCTGAGCAGCCCCGAGCACCATGGGGCTGGAGGGCAGAGAACATCCCACTGCTGAGACATCTGCTGGCTGCTTGCCTGGCAAAGGACTTGCTTCCAGATCCGATTTTGAAAACTAACCCAGGAAAAGGGAAGGAAACGTTATGTTGTGGAAGGGCAGAACGAATGGGGGCGTTCTTGGTTAAAGCAGTGCGTTACTTTGGGCACCAGACAAAGCATATGACTGAATTCAAGCCCTGCTTCCCCACTGCTCCATGGGATGCTGAGCTTTCCCGAGGTCCCAAAGTGCTACGCACACACCAGCGAGCCATGAAATGCATGTGGACCGCCTTACCCCACCTCTCAAGGTGCTTGGGCGGGGGGTGCGGTTCCCAAGGCTGACAAACCTCCGCTGGAAGGGCATGCGGGGCTGTGCCCCCATCCGCCTCGCGGATCCCGATTCAGCAGAAGGTGAAACCCAGCTGAACCTGGGTCACTCCACACTCAGGGCAGAGGGCAGCCTCATTGCCTGAAGGTCTTGATTACACCACCGAGTTGTGGCAAGAGCCCAGCCTACATTGTCCAAGGCATAAAGCAGCATTACTCGGTGCCTCAAATGTGCCGCTATTACAAAGATGAGGTTTCTGCAGGAACCAATGCTCTAAAAATAATTTGTTTGATCTGCACAGAAGCCTTAAACCAGTATTACCAACCCCAAGTAACTCCTGCACCAATGGCATCAGCAACTCCACTGCTGGCACCTCAGATGAAACCGCCAAACACCCATGATCCCCAGGCGAGATGACACAGAAACACAGAACGGTTTGGGTGGGAAGGGACCTTTAAACGTCACCTAGCCCAGCCCCCTACCATGAGCAGGGACATCATCAACAAGATCAGGTTGCTCAGGGCCCCGTCCAACCTGGCCTGGAATGTTTCCAGGGATGGGGCATCTCCCACCTCTCTGGGCAACCTCTGCCAGTGTCTCACCGCCCTCAGCATGAAAGAATGCCTAATCTAAACTTCTGGCTTTCAGTTTAAAACCTCTGCCCCTTGTCTTGTCACTACAGGACTTGTTAAAAGGTCCTTCTCTCTCTCAGGAGGCCCCTGTCAGTGCTGGAAGGCCACAAGAAGGTCTCCCCGCAGCCTTTTCTTCTCCAGGCTGAACACCCCCAACTCTCCCAGCCTGTCCTCAGAGCAGAGCTGTTCCAGCCCTCTGACCATTTCTGTGGCCTCCTCCGGACCCGCTCCAACAGGTCCATGTCTGTCCTGTGCTGAGGTGGGGTCCTGAGCTGGACACAGTGCTCCAGGGGGGTCTCACCGGAGCGGAGCCGAGGGCCAGAATCCTCTCCCTCGACCTGCTGGCCATGCTGCTGGGGATGCAGCCCAGGAGGCGGTTGGCTTTCTGGGCTGTGAGTGCACATTGTCAGCTCATGTCCAGCTTTTCATCCATCAGTACCCCCAAGTCCTTCTCTGCAGGGCTGCTCTCAATCCATCCATCCCCCAGCCTGTGTTGATACTGGGGATTGCCCTGACCCAGGGGCAGGACCCTGCACTTGGGCTTGTTGAACTTCATGAGGTTCACATGGGCCCACTCATCAAGCCTGTCAGAGTCTCTCTGGATGGCATCCCTTTTCTCTAGTGTATAAGATGGCAGATGATGCTACATCATATGTATTGGAGAGTGGGTCATTCTCACCTGCCCACTTTCTGTGGATCCCTCCATGTCCCCCTTGGGACAGCGTGCTAGGAGAGCTCCACGTTTGCCAGAGCAAGAGCTAAAGACACCCCTGTGCCATGCAACCATGCCTTTAAGTCTGTGAAGACAAGCAAAACTTACTTTGCAAAGAATGGTCTTTTAAGCAGCGGGATAGCTCTTGTAGGTGGACTTTGGGATCTTTAAGTTTGGGAGCTTTTTTTTTTTTTTTTAATGTCTTAAAAAAAAGTTTTTCACGTCACATGTAATGCAAAGAGTCAACTAGAAGGAAGAGGCTGTCAGATGGTCTCTCAGCAAGGGAGTATCTGTTCCCTGGGCATGGACTCAGAGCCTTGTGAACTCCCTATGCCATCTGCGTATTACATGTTTGTGCTCCAAGCCCCATGGACACTTCTTTGATGTGTTACTGTTTGGTGAGCTGGAGCTCCCGAACATCTCTTCAGATCACAAGAATCTGCGTGGCATGACGTATTTTAGTGGATAAGGACACCTCCATCCTTTGAAACAGAAATTTGTTGTTGCTGTCTTTTTTAAATAACATTTAAATTGCATTTTTTTCACGTCACTCCTGTCTTTCATCCTCGGTTACTTTGCTAAGCAAACAGGGTTGCATTTGGCACAGACGGAGCAGAACAGTGAACGCGCTGCAGAGACAACGTTTACCGACATCTGCTGCTCACCCCACCATCAACCTTTAACTGTGCGCCTCACCGCTACTGTCCATAGGAGAAAAACAAGTGACAGATGACTGCTGCAGAGAGCCTCAAAGAGCGTATGTGCATGTCAGAATCACTTAGAAAAGTAAAAAGGAAACTTTGCCCTAAGCAACCACACCAAGCCACCGAGCTTAGCACCAAGCGCCGGAGAAGTGGGAAACTCCAGCATGGAGACTGCTGGAATAGATAATCTAGGGATTAATCCTGTTCTTATATCTCAGCAAAGATCTGTGCTATCACAACAAGAGAAATGTTAGAATCATAGAATCATAGAACCATTAAGGTTGGAAAAGACCTCCGAGATCATCCAGTCCAACCGTCAACCCAACACACCATGCCTACTAAACCATGTCCTGGAGTTATGTTAAAACGGTACCCCAGGTACAACATCTTTGGGATGCAGGGTCGGAGGAAGGCAGCAAGAACATGGGCTGCAGGCAGAGTGGGGCACGGCTGGTGCAGGAGAGCAGCAATGGAGAGATGCCCAGGAAGGTTCCTCTGCCCCCCAGGGAAGCCAGCCCTATTCCTAGACACAAGGCCTCCTCCTGGCCTCTCCAGCTCGCTGCTCCAGCATAAACAAGTAAGATCTACATCCTCCGAGAAATTGAAAACAGCATCTCAGATATGTACACCGATGAGCTCTCCTTCTCCCCAGGAGGAAAGAGGAATGGAGAATTTGCAGCCCCAGATGGCCTGGAGCAATCCACATTAGTGGGGGCTGGGGAAGGCCGAGAGTGAAACGCACGGCACTAAATGGCATCTTGGGATATTTAACTGTCTAAGTTTTCTTTTCTGACCTCCTCTCTTCACTATCCGGCTAAACTTGTCCATTTTCTTTTGCTCATCCTCGCAGTGTCCACTGAAAAGCTTTTTCCTTTACCCCTCGGTCACAAAAACATCACAATCTGCTTTCATCTCGCCCTTTCCTGACAATTATATTCACTTGCTTTCCTGTTTTCTTTCAAGGCTCTCATCCACGTTGCTTTTTTCTTTCACTCATCTGCCTGTACCATCATTATTTTTCACATTGTCAGGCACGCTATTGTGTATCTACAATTTGTTTTCAGTATGGCTATTTAAGCTCATTCTCCTGCACTAAGGTAGACAAATATTGCAACCTAATACAGAAATACGCCCGTGGAAACCATTCCCGGCGTGCAACGCTCTAACCCAGCCTGAGCGATCAAGACACGGCGCAGCGCAAGCTCAGATCCGCGGCCCCGGTGGGCCATCCATCCACGGCAAAGGCACGGGAGGCGGCAATCTGCTCCGCTGGGCGCACGTGTGCTGGCAGCTCTCCACCAAAGGCGCTGAGCTGACCACGGCTGGGACGGAGACATTATGGAAGGTCAGACAGAAAGCATTTCTGGCACTCCCGTACCTGCGGTACCAAGTGCCATTAAGGAGATGCCAAAGTCCAGCAGAAGTCCAACGCAAAACATTAAACAGAGCTCTTTGATACTTAAGACCAGAAAGTTGCCCAGGCTAATGCAGGCAACATGTCACATAAAACTGGCAACATAACCATCTGGGTCCATTAACTGCACTTGCTCTGTAGCATTTGCTGTCTGAATTGTTTATGCCTCGTTTGAGCACAGAGGCTACCCAGCATATTAATACTCTGGAGAAGAACACGTAAAACAGGGCTAGAAATGAAGGACTGTTCGGGGTGCCGGTGGTTATGCTGGAGTTACAATGCAGACTGCACTGGGATAAGGCAGGAGGGGTCTGTGGAGGGGAAAAAAAGCACAGAAGAAAACCCCAGAGAGCCCCTACCTAGCTTCCACTTTAGCAAACAAAATCATAAAACCAGTGAAATTAAAACCTGTTGTTGTAGAGCAGAGAGGAAGTCAAATATTTTATGATCCCCCTGCAGGAAAGGAATGGTTAAAAGGCTTGCAATGAATAGGGATAAACTGTTAGTTTCTTCTGCAAACCCGCACAAAAACAACTGATCTCCCAGAAACAAACTGGGAAATTATTTCCCTCCCCAAGAATCAGGTCCAGCCCTGCTAGCAAAGGGTTAGTTTCTACTGCTGCCTTCTTACCCCTTGCCCTTCCGAGACTGCCAGTCTGGGTTCAGACCCAGAATCGAAAGTCAAACAGGTGAGAGATGCCCTAAAAGCTACTGCTACCTGCTGAGTACCGGAAGGGAAAGGGATTTAAGCTAATCATTTACCTTACAGCTGACTAGGAGCTCGCCAAGACACAGGCAGGGTGTAGCTCACGTTGGAGATGCTCAACTGAAAGGTCTGTGTGTCCTCAACCACCCACTCCAGTAGCCACAATTTCCCTTTCGTGTCCTCTGGCAGGAGACACAACTCTTGACCATGTGCCTTTAGCCGACGATCTAAATCCCAAACTGAACAGAGATCCCCTTTAAAAATCCCTGAATTCCCTCAGCAAGCTCAAGTCTGCCAAGCAGCTGATACGATGATGTATAGGGAGGGCTGTGCACAGAGAGCGCAAGGGCCTTGGCATAAGAAAAGGAGGAATGCACAAGGATGCTCAATGCAGAAGTGAGGGTGGACAAGGAAAACAGGACATTTACTCTGGCACTGTTATTCCTATCATTTACCAACAAGGCGTAACAAGACAGACAGACAGTATCAGGACTTACTTTGGGGGGGTGGGAGGAAGGAAGGATTTTTTCCTCAGCTAACTCAGAAAAAGCTTTCATAAAGAAGCCACTTTGCACATGCTGCTCAGGCTCAAGACAACCTTCAAGGAGAAAAACTTGACCTTCAAATTAAAGCCCCCTGTGGCTGACTTGTCCCTCTTTACCTGAAGCCACAGCCCGCTGTTGGAGATATTACAAATCCTTTTCACGTTAGACCAGTTGGGTGGCACAAAGAACCAGCATGCAAGCGGAGGGATGCTCAGCTGGGGCAGACTGCTGCTTCAAAGAAGAGCAAGAGGCATGTTAGAGTCTGGCTCTGCACAGAGTCCTTCCCTCTTCCACAGACCGACAAAGCACATAGAAGTAGCAACACCTCCCTTTTAGTAAACTAGTCCTAAGCTTCCAGTCCACTGCAGAAATTCATTCGAAAGAAAGTGTTCCAAGCGAGAACTTCCAGCATTTTGCTGTGCAAAACCACCTCTGTTTCACTATGACATTTTGCTTTCCCAGCAAAAATGGTGCTATGGGATTTAGCTTTCTTGAAAGGGAATGGAAACTCCCGTTGCTCAACACCACCAAGCTGGTGTCACTGAGCAGAACTGTGCTAGCACGAGGTGTTCAGAAACCACCTCCTGACACGGTCTCCATTTTGTGACAGACACTGGGCTGATACATACCATAGCTCAGTTTGTGACCATGCCATGGACTTTCTGCACAAGCAGAACAGCCTCACCCTCCCTGCATCTCAACATTCCCATACGTAAAGCAAAAGTAACTAACTGGTTATGTGTCTCCCAGTGAACCCAGTTACCAAATTTTAGTCGAAGTACAGCTTGTACTTCCAACAATGCATCAAGGCTTGATCCAAAGAGATAGTGAACCCCTCCCTTCCTGCTGAATTGCTCCGATGATTAATTGCAGCCCATGCCTACCCTCTAACATCACCTACCAAAGAGCTGGTAGTTCTCACAGTCCTCTCCAACAGATTCAGCTGTATCCAGCACCCCATCCCCACACAAGGGAGTTGTGTTTCAGTCTCTCTCTTGACCCAAACACACACAGTGGGAGATTTTTTTAAGAAGATGAACTCTAGATATTTTCTCCCCACTCCAAATACTGCCCTGCTGCATGTTCTTCAGCTTTTCCCATGTCTATTTTAAAATACGGATATCAGAGCTAAATAAACTATTCCACCAGTATTTTCATAAATGCAGTTTTTGGAAGTAAAAACATCCTTTGATCCTATTCCACAGTTCACATATCCATAGATGGCATTAAACTCTTGTTACTACACTATCACTCTGGGAATTCAAATAGACTTGGCTGCTCAGTACAACCACAAGTACCTTTCAACAGCGACCCTTTGTCCAGGGCAGAGCCCTCTTCCTCAGGTATGGCCCACACTGCTTGCTCCTCCACATGCCACTTCGTCGTGGGTCATTTCACATCCGATTCGTGGGACTGCAGTTTACAAGTCATCTGGATTACTCCAAGTCATTCATCATATTCTCGTAACTATAACTCCAGTCCATAGATTTCCTCGGCAGCGACTCTATACTTGATGAAAATCACAAGAACAGCAAGGCTGCAGCTATTCTTAAGAACTCCCATGATCACATTTACAGCGCTACAGCTTTATCACAGCCTTTACATGACTGACTTCCTTACTGATGAAAAAAAGAGCAGAGACATGGGTTTACACGATCTTCATGGCAGCTCTGACGCTGTCTAGTCACACAAAACTGAACTCGTTCAGAGCGGTGTTTTACCACGAGCGCACAGAGAACCCACTCCTACCTGTAAGCACAAGATATTACACTCAATTTCCTTACCCTATGGACAAGAGAAAATTGATTAGCAGGAAAAGTCATCTTAAAAAATAAATCTGCTTATCTACTATCTACCAAATCAAAATAACTTGAAAAACTGGCAAATTGAAGTATTTGCCCAGGAGTAAAGACGAATACATCCTTCAGTGACTCTCACATGTTTCTCCTCACATCCAGTACTTCTGCAGGCCTTTGTCCCCACAAGAACGATGCTTGGTGTTACCACCAGTGATGCTTGATTCTGTAACTTTAACAAGCTTTATTAAAAGGTCATTAAAGTCCAGAGGCTCTTCGGGCAACTTTGATTCCACCTACCCCGAGTGTTGCATTTTGATATAGGCTTTATCTTCAAGTCAAGTAGGTTGCTGGTTTGTTTTATTACAGAAGATTATCTCACGCACTTACTAATTCCTGCTGGGCACATGGAGCGGAGACAAGATGTCTGTTCGTCTCAGCCATCCTGCGATTGAAACTTTCCCGTATGAGGAAGACAGGCACAAAACACTCTGTAATGCCTCACCTTAGTTCTTTCGGTCACAACCACCTCCACCAGCAAAGAAGGGTCGCTGGTCCTCCACGAGGTCCCAAGCCAAGAGGCCAGTGCACCAGCCCAAGCTGCAGGAGTACCGAGCGGCCACGGGGCTGCCTGCAAAACTCCAGACTACTCTGAAGAAGGTGGCATGATGTATCAATGTAACTTGTAGAGCCTGATCCAAGATGTGCCTTGAGGGGTCTTCTGCTCCATCGGGCCTCCAATTCTCCAGGATCACGGTGATTTGCCTGTCTGGTTCCTGCAGGCACTAACTGCCAACAGGGCAGAGGTCGGTGCTGGAGCTTCTATATCCCATGCTCTGCATCCCACTGATGCTTTCCCCACCACTTCAGGGTGTGAAATACTGCCTTTAGTACACTTCCAGCCTAGATTCTTACAGAAACAAGATTTGTACAACTGTGTTTTCTTACACCTCTTCTAAAATCTTCTGAAGCAGTTTCAACCAAAGCTGGCCCAGGATGAAGCTCTTAAGACATTAAGCTTGTCCTTCCATAAGCTGTCCTTCCGTAAGGACACAAGCCTCAGAGGCAGGGAGGGACTGGGACCAGCAGCTCCTGCTAATGTGGGGATGCCTCAGACCTCACTGTATCTGTATCTTGATGTATTTTACCATATTCACCAACATACAGCTATCTATAGATATGTATTTTCATATACAGGCAAACAGACAGAGGACAGGTCCCACCGAACCCCACTGACCCTGGAAAACTAGATTCAGGGTCTCCAGAAACATACACTGCTCCAAAAAACAGTATTTCTGAAGAGACTGTTTCCAGCAGCTTCCCCAAAATCACATACTCTGTGGCAACAGAAAAGAGAGCATCCAACTTGAGGGCAGTATTCAGCAATGCTTAAGCAACACAGCTTTTCTCCCACCTCCTCCAGTTCCCTTCCCTTATTCCCCTATGTTTCCAAATCGGCCCAACTTTGGTGGACTTTTATGGGAACTGCAAAAGGAGGCATCTGCCAGACATCAACTCATTGCTCTTAAGTGCAGGGGCATGGTGACTTTAAATGGTCACTGTGCCTTTATTTTTTATTTTTTTTTAATTGTAAGAAAATGTGTATTTTCTCACTCTCATTCTCCAAAACAGCTGAATGGTTTTTGCTAGAGTCTTCCCAAAAAGGACATCTCCTAGCAGATAATGAGCTGCAAACTTCTAGCTGAAATGAAGTGACAAAACGTGAGCAACCAAAACCAGGATTTTCAAACACAGAATGCCTGGCAAACTTTTAATAATGGGTGTTAGCATCAGCCCCAGCTGCACTGAAAAGTGAAAATCTGGTTGAACTGCAGATAAGGTTTTTACACCACCAAACATCAGGCGCCTGAGTTAGCAAGCAGATCCTCCAGGATCTCTCTGAAGTAGGAGAAAGAGAGAAGCAGATGCATTCCTCCCAAGGACACCTTTGCCAGACGCTTGCTCAGAAATTCCTGCTCTCTCTCCCCACCACTCACCTGGATCAGCAACGTGTGCAGGGGCTGCAAGCCAGGAGTCCTCACCTCCCTTCAGAACCTAAAAGCAACCTCTGGCTTCAAACATCACTTGTGACAAAATAAGGCATCAGAAAAGCATAACCCCTCCATCGCTGTAACTTAACTCTGTTCGAAAGACAATAATCACACCTTAAGTTACAGGTACTCCAAGTACTTTTATAAGATTGGCTACAGGGAAATGCTAGCAGGGAGAAGCTTAGGAATGCCACCGTTCACCTCTCCCAGATAAAAACCCGCATCAATCCCCTCTCAGGGCTCTTTACCCACCTTTCTCTGCTGTTTTGTTTCGCTGCATGACTCAATTTAGGCTGCGTGCTCCTTTGGAAAAAGACCTTGACATTTTATTCATCCATAAAAGTTACTGAGCACACCGAAGCTGCTTCGCAAATAAAAAACATCAATTTTAGCCATAAAGATACCAGTTTTACATAGGTATCCTAACAAGCGCATTTTAAGCAAAATTCTCTTTAAATGCCCTTCTGTTCATGCATAGGCCACCAGCAGGATTTCTGAGCAGGCAGGAAATGAATGCGTGTTGTGATACACAATTAACATTTCCATAATCAGGATTTCACGTTATTCAAAAGCAATTCGGTGGTGGTTTTTTTTTTTTAGTCTCTCCAACAACCCCTGAAGCAAGTACTCCTTGGGACGAAGGAGAAGATGGGCAGTTACAACCCTTGCAGGTCAAACACTGCCAGAAACCTTGCTGCTTTGCACGATCCCTTGCTCAACTCTGCTTCTCCATATCCAAGCTGCAAAAAATTACACATCACAAAAATCAGATGGCATCGTAACCAAGTCCACCAAGAATAATGAGGAATCAGAAGGGAATGCGATCTTTGCAGGATGCCGATATAATCTGACACTGCCAGTCTTTTTGGCTCATTACTTTTGGCAGCACGGGCTCCCCACGAGGCCCCATGAAGCACGAATGTCTTAATCAAGGGACCTCCCTAGGGGCGAGGGAGACGCACAGGCTCTGCCAGGCTCATGCATAAGAGCATCAAATCAGAGCCTGGGAAATCAGTGTCGCCCTACGGAAAATTGATGGTCTCGGCTGGCAAATTCTTAAGCTGTGAAGTGGTGTCTTACTCCTGCCCCCGTACCACAAGCTCAATTGCCCCGAGCAGAGCTGGGGATGCAACGAACACCAAAAAGTCACAATCAGGGAGCTGGCTTCCAGAAGTCTACAGAAAGCCGATCGACGCATTTGGGTAGTGCCACGCTACTGCCACGTGGGCGAACTCCCAGCGCACCCTGCTGTTTAACCTTCCAGCTCCCAATGCGATGACACCGCGGTGGCAGGAGAAGAGAGATGATCAGGTTGAAGCACTGCTCGCCCACGGCCAACACTCAATACTTGCCAGCTACCCTTCCGCGGCAAGGTAGGGGGATGCATGCACATGTACAGGCATGACCGATTTGCAAAGTTACAAGCACATCCTGTGAGTACTTCTCATTTTCAAGCAAAACCAGACAGCAGCTTTATGGTCACTAAGTTACTTGTGCATAGCAAGTGCTGCAAAATCTGCAATGACTTCAAATTCTTTACTATTAACACATTCTCCGTATTAACCTTCCCCAAATGATCCATACTGGAAAATTATGTAGGACCCTGTATTAACACCCACAGTAACTATCTCCCTGAACATGTCATGGAGCTTAAATACAGGAGAGTGCCCGAAGAGGCTGATGAGAATCATTTTCTAGCACACTGGAAAGGACAAACTGTTTTTATGACTGTGTGTTTTACAGTCTGTTTTTTCAAATTAAAACTAAAATAGTTCCCAGACGGAAGCTGTATCATTCCAACTTCAACCTAAAGAATACTTTTTTTTTTTTTTTTAAAATACAGGCAAAACTTCAGAAAATTTGACTCCACTGAAAGGCTGACGGCATCTTGTGTTGCTGAGAGAGGACTCAGAGGCCTGGTGAGATTTTTTTTTTTTATCAAAGATTCAAATAGTAAGGAAATAATTTCAAAACGGTGTCAGCAAAGTTTGCCCTTAATTCTACAATGTGTGCATCAGACTGTGGAAAATTTCTGTACAAAGCTCCAGGCATCCACACAGGCAGCTGGAGTGGGAAAAGGACTCCCTTGCCCACAGTGTGCTTATCCACTGCCTGTAAGCAGCTTTCCTTCTGCAAATCAATTTTTTTTAAGTGTCCCATATAGCTATAGCATGCACTAACACTCTTTCCAACTCACAGGACCTTAAGAAGAAGCAACCTCTAAAGCTTGAATTTAGCTTTTAATTTCAATCAGCAATGTCTAACACAGACAATAATCCAGCTCATCCCATATTCCAAAGCTGGAGAGGCAATGAAGAGCTGTGCATTTTTGCCAAGCAAACCAATACTTGCAAATGCGGAGAACAGGAGAAGATAGGGGAGATGAAAGGAGGATCCTTGAATTTGTAGAGGACAGAAGTGCAGCCAGCACCTGGCTTTATTTGCACCATCCAGGTATGGCAGAGACATCGCATATTTGTAATTTGGTAAGGACAAATGTGGAAATGGCTTGATCTACAGGACCACGGCGATGGGAAGAGCAGGCCACTTGGCAATTTCCAGCTCTGGAGGTCCCTGGCTGCTACAGGGTAGGAGGGAAACAAGAAACACCTGCTCTTCCACTCTTTCCTAAGCATTCACTACTGCATCCATGCAGGATGCTGCTCTAAACAGACATTTGGCCCAACCAAGTAGTACAGGTCTTTTCTTTCAAATGAAGCTCTGAACAGCCTGCTGCATACTTAACTCTTCCAATAAATCAGCCTTCAAGGAGAACAACCGTTACCGTGGTAGATACAATGTGCAGAGGGAACAACACTCGTGCCTTACACAGAGCCCAAGGTTCGGTCTTACTCTGGCCCAGGCAGGGCTACCACCCACCTCTCCAGAACACCTCCTGGGTGTCCTGCCCGACTCCTGGGCAAGAAGCCGTGTCCATCCATCGAACTCAAAAGCAGCCCAGCACTCCTCAGCGTGTCGCCCTCGAGGCCTCTGCCAGAGCAAGTTCCCTAGGGATCACCAGGGAACGGAGCAGAAACAAATACGTGTGCTTCGAAAGAAACGCTTGGGAGGAACTGAAGGCAGATCCTCATTTCCTACCCTTAACTCAGGCACCCCCGGACACCTTTCCATTTCCCCCCCACACCCCTCATCTCCTATCCATTAATGCTCTCCTTACTCCGATTTCTGGCTCCTACCCCAACCCTCTTGCTTCCCTCATCCATTATCCAGCATCCCTCCTTTCTTTCCAGCGTCCTCTCACCAATACCAAGTTCCAACCTACGTTACCATTTCTGCTGGGCACAGAGATCCCGTTACAGCAGATTACTGAAACGTTGCCTGCACTTTGCAGTTTAGGGAGGATTAAGTTATGCCACAGCTCATCCAAGCACACAACACTGTCAGCAAACTGTTAAGAAAGCTTTCACTCTGCCTGATGAAGGCGAAAACTGTTTTGGCCATACTGAAGGGGTGGGAGGGAAGAGAATAGCTTTGGTTGTAAGAGGAGCTCAAAAGTGGGTAGAAACTGCACTGGTAACAGCAGCAAGTCACACCACACTGGCAGAAGTTATCCCTTCTCCAAACAATTTTAGGCGGTGCAGTCAGGAGTGGAAACACCAGCTTATTCCACACTTGTTCCCTCCTAAAATTAGTTTTCCAACTGCTCATCCATAGGTCATCTTCCTAGTGGACGCATCTTCCCTGTACTCACAGTTCTCATTCTAAAATGATTAAAAATACTTCTTTCAAGCAGACAAAAACCACGATATTAATCCCAGGGCCAAAAGCCCGAGCAGGCCATCAGAAACCCCTCCACGGTCGCAAGCTTTGCAGCAGACCCCTGCAGGTGCTTCCCTCCTGCGCTGCCCTTGGGCAGCTCTTGCCTTGGTTCAGGACAACGCGGGGTGAGCGGTGCTTTCCCTTCTCCAAAAAGCACTTTGGGATCGAAGCCAGAGCAGTCCTGCTGGAAAAGCCCCACCTCAGTCAGAGCAGGGAGCTCTCCCTGGGCTCAGGATTAAACACAGACATCTTCAAGCAGGGGTCTTACCCCTCTCATGTCACCAACCCCACTCTTTGCTATAAGAAGCATTGAACAGCCTCTTTAAACACCAACCTCACGTGAGGCTCCGCCAGCAACCACAACAGAAAGCGCAGGTTTCCATATTAATTTCCACTTGCTGAATACCCTAGGACACGGCAAGACCAGAATAATACCAATTACAGATATTTAATGCAGTAATTTCAGAGCCAATTAACATAATGAACCTCCGTCTCTTTCAGACGAGTAATCTCAGAACAATCGAGTTAAAGGTGATTGGGCTGAAGCATGTAATAAGAATGCTAAACACTGATTACAGGAACGGAACTGGGAAAGATTTCTACGCAGTCCTTCCTCAAAAAAACACCCCCAACCTCCCTCCGCTGCCACACACACACACAGAAGGAGGATCCATGGTATTTATTATCTGTATTTTGATAGCACGCAGAAGGAATAGCATTGAAAGCTTTTTATAAAAGATACTGATCCAAACCAAGCCCTGCAGCAGATGATTTGGAGGCAGAAGGGTAGTAAGGTGGTCTTGCAGCAAATGAGGAAAGGAATCAGCAGCAAGTACTGGGTGAGAAGCAGCACGTTGCTTCTGATTCAGTTGCATGATAGAGAATCATCTGTGTTAGAAAAACAGATCTGGCTGTCTTGTGGGAAATACCCGAAGCCACGTGTGCTGCTCGCTCCATGCGGTCCCCTCTGCAAAAGGTAGCCAAAGAGGCTATGAAGGATCCACATTTAACACGCACTTGTGACTCTTCAAATCGTTCTTCTGGGGTAAAAAAGAAAGTCACACTAGCGTTTAGGACACTAAATGGTGGGGAAAGAGGTTATTTATGACTTCCCCTGGACATAAATTTCTGTGCCAAATCAGTTACAAGAACATTAATGCTCTGTGGGGTGAACACGAGAACTCACCATGGATGTGGGACAAAAGACTGCCGCACTGATCGGGCCAGCAGGTGCCAGAGCGGTCCAACTCTGTCCGTTCAGCATAGCCTTGACTTTTCTAGCCAGACGTGCAGCTCACAAGAGCCAAAACAGCCTGGTCCAAGCCTGCTGTGCCACAGGAAGGGGACTTCAGGGTGGTGAAGCTCAGACTGCCAGCGTGAGAACGGGCTGATAAGGCTGCACCACAGCTAACGAGGATTTCCTGCTTTTGAAGCTGCAGAAAAGGTTTAATTATTTTTTTTCTTTGCGTAGAAATTAACTAAAAGTATCAGCCCAGTTAGTGCAAATTGCATGAGAAGGAAGTAAAAACAAACAGGAAAAAAAAAAGGGAACAAAATCAGGGCACACAGGCTCTGCCTACAGTCTGAACCTGTCTCCTTGTCTACCATTCCTTGTCCAGGACGCTTCCCTCCTTTGCTTCCAGCTCCACCACAATCCTCACTCCATTTCTCAGACAGTTCCTCCAGACTTGGCCCTCTCCCTCCCATCAGAGAAGCACTCCAGGAGGCTCCAGTAGATCCACTATGATTTCTTCTTCTACTTCTTTATGTAGAGTCACCCCAAATGCTCATCCTTGCTGCCCCGACTCTCCATCCACATCCCTTGCACCCCCAGCCCCAAATGGGATGCCTCGGAGGCTCATCTCACCCCAGGTGCTCCATACACAAGCCGGCAGCTGAACCCAACTGCTGTGCTGAAATCTTGTTATTCCCGACACTGGCACCGACGCCGAGCCTTTGATGTGTGCGTGCAAACTGCAGGCGCTACACAGAAGTGACCCACAATACCCACAAAACCAAGGAATCCCAAGAAGAGCAAGCCAACGGGCATAAAAGATGCAAAACACTAGCCGTGCTTCACCCAGACACTTGGAGGGCAGAACCATGTCTCCTCCCAGGCAGAAAGGCTCAATCACCTTTAATAACCATAAACCTCACAGTTCCTCAAGTAATACGCACTGTAGACATGCGAAAGATTTCTAGTCTGAGCTTATCAAATGAACAAGATTGTTTTATGCACTAAAGCTTTCGCTCTGTCCCTTCAAAGCACGGCAAAATCTACCCCACAACTCAGAAGAGAACGAGTACCAAGGAGATGTTTCAACAAGCATCGAATTAGCAAATTGATGAGAATAACATATAGTTTGATTTCCAGACAAGATCACACCTGTACCACCTGTCAGCATCCCTGCTGGAATGGGCAAGCAGTCCCACACCGACAGCTAAGCCTTGTGTTATAAACTCAGTTGTCACCTCCAAGGTGTCGTATTGAACGTGGCAAACAGGAGTTTTGCTGTTTATCTGGCTACAGACCAGCAGGGAACCACGCTGAAACCGCCCCCTCTGCAAGCCGAGAGCTTCCTTTGTCACTGCCTCAGTGTACAACCAGCAGCACCAATTACCAGAACTCGGAGATATCGGAAGGCAATAATTAGGCAAATTAAGGCAAGGAAGAGCGAAATGATTTGTCCAGGGCCACAGGAGGCAGTCAGTGATGGAGAAAGGAGTGGCGTTTAGGAATCTTGTTTACAGCCCTGTTCCCGAAGCCCCGACAGAACCCCCCCAAGACCGATTCACGCGGGAGCTGCTGGGACAAAGCACTGGCATCTCAAAACCCGCCGCGGGGTGAGAAAGCCGTGCTGCAGCCAAAACCAACTTTCTCCCCGCTGCCTTCCTCTCCGCCCACAAAGACAAGAGTTTCCTGGCTGAGTGATTTCAGGCAAGATGTAGAACTCGACTGAAAACAGAAAGAAAACAAACAAAAGTCCCTCAGCCCCTGGGGGATTGGGGCTCAAAGAGCCGAAGGCTGCTGAAGGGACACTTGCTTGGCTGGGCTGCCCGAGGCATGCCGCACCGTACGTGCTCTTTTGTGGGCGAGCAAAGCTACACACAGAAGGAAAACATAAAAGCTTCTCCGGCGCTGCGGCAGCAGGAGGTATTGCCAGGGATCTCACAGCCTGGCTTTGGGAACCCTGCTGCTGTGCAGGGGACGATGAAGCTCGCCCAGCCCCATGGCTTCCTTGAGAAAGCACCACAGGGAACAGAACAGAGCGGGATAAAGCTTACAGGACTAGACTGCCTATGACTCGGGTATCCTGATACTCCAGTTACCCTGGAGACAGGAGTAACTAATTAATAGGGAGTCATGGGATATAAGCGAGCAGCTAGATATTTAGGATTAATTTAATTACTTCAGCCTCAAAAGCATCCCAAAATTACAGCAACAAGAGATTCTCTGTACAGCATCCCCCTAGCACAGCAATACTTACTACCTGTACTCCAACCTCTGCTGCAGCTCTTGACATCTCCAGCGGAAGAGATCTCCTTGGGAGAGGTTTCTGGCAGCCTAGCTGACTTGCAATGTTAGGATATAATAAAAAAGGAAATTCATGAATTGGCTGCAGCAATTTGAGGGAGATTTGTGGCCATAGCAACATTACTATAATCTATCCTGCAGGGAACAAAAGCTACTTTGATCATCTTGTTCCCTACCCTCTCCACCCCAGCCCTAACGCTAGATAACGTCCAGACGCTCTCCACTCCCCCAAATGCCCACGTGCGCTCTCCCACTCGCTACCCCGACGTGCAATCACTGAAAAGGGGACTCAGAGGAACTCTGAAAGGCTGTCCAGTGCATCCACCATCCAGGCAGACTCTGCCCAAGCAACCGCTCTTGACAGACACGC
Organism: Scopus umbretta; assembly: GCA_013400535.1. NCBI lineage: Eukaryota > Metazoa > Chordata > Aves > Pelecaniformes > Scopidae > Scopus > Scopus umbretta. The sequence goes on along the minus strand of VZTL01053572.1, from coordinate 8,572 downwards.
TCCTGCACTGGTTTAGGACGGGGGCGATGCCTGGCTCTCCCAACTGCCCCCCAAGCACCAGCCGTTCCACCATGCGCCCAGAGAGGCGAGCACGTGACAGCGACGATTTGGCCAAGGATGAGCGGAGGACACTAATTGTGCTGGTAACAGATAATAAACAACTCACTCTAGGTTTATTGCTGGTCTATGTCACGTGGCTGCTGCCTTCTGTTTCCTTTGCTGCATTTGCTTACTCTTAAATTCATCTAGAGCATCTTTAGGCTTGGATGGCCTCTTGCAATGCACACATGTCATGCCATGATGTCCTAACAGGGGGTCTGAGCTCCACTCAGACCTGCAGGCACTCCTGTAATACAAATAAAAGAATAAATCAAACTACTGAGAAATTACTCTAACAAGCTGCCTGCCTGCACCCTGCGCTGCGTGCCTCCTACAACGAAGATGCATCTGGAGAGGCCAGTCTGCCCAGCAAGCTGTAGGGAGAGATTCGTATTAATGCTCTCGCTATTTTTAGCTTTGCAAATCAGGGGTTGCTGACTCGTGCTTCCTGCCCCTGGACACAACATCTGGGCTCTTTATGGTCATTCAAGCTCTTTTCCCATATTGCAGAGCCTGGAATGTGGCAAGGTGGAGCACTGGAGGGGAAGAGGCAGCAAACTTTCCAAATTAGTAGCAAAGAGCAGAGGGCTGCAGTAATTCTACAGCTGGGATAGCTCAGCAGCAGTGATTACAATCTGCCCATTTAATTTGGCCCTGCAGTTTCTATTAGAGACACAGCAGGAGGAAATTCTTGTACAGTAGTTAAAGCAAGGGACGGGGTGTCGGGTGACTGGGGTTTTATTCCCAGCTGTGTCTCGGACCTTCCCCGCAACCTCGGGGAATTTGCTTCACCCGCCCCGGTTCCCTCGCTTGCAGCATTCCTCAGTAATTCACAAGGGATCTCATGGGTTACAAATAGCAGCTGAGACTAGAAATAGAAACAAGAGCAACTTCCTGTTCAGCAGGACTTAAAGCATCTTACAAATTTGCTTGTAAGAAGACCAAAAGATGTAACTACACAAAACCTGTGGATCTCCACCCTCCAACCATCCCACTTTTATAGGACTGAAAGAGGACACCCATGCCGAGCCATGGCTGTAGCCCCAACACTACCAGGGACATTATTTGAGGACGTTATATCTTGATGGTCTCAAAAGATGATCCTGGGAGACAGGAAAAATTAAGCACCTTCTCCTCATCTGGCTTAAGTTTTTCATAGCTCTGACTCTGAAATAAAACCTGAGCATGGAAGCAAGACAGCCAGGAACATGCAAGAACTCTTAGTGGGGCCCTCCTGGCCCCTCGACTTCAATCAGACCCAAACTTCAGATTTTAAAAAATGGAAAGAAAAAAAATAAAATAGCATGTGGGATCCCCCACAAGTTAAACACAATAAAAGAATAAAAGGAAGGAGGAAAAGCGTGCTTATCTCTGACACTTCACTCACGTAGCTCTGAAGTTTCAGGTTTGTTTGGAACTGAACACATTCTAGTACCCGGGATCTTTTGCTGGTTTTCCATTATAGGGGGCAGAGCAGGGGTAGTTCTTTGTAAAATGCTCTGGGGTCCTCAAAAAGAGGGCCAAAACTAATTAACGGTATACCTTCCAGTTCAAAACTCTTGCACCACATCAACTGTGAATTGTTGAGACAATGTATTAACTCCTCAGAGCAGCTTCAACACCAAAGCAACGTGGGGTAATCTGGAAAGAAAAGTTGTGGCAGAAACGGGAACCCTTCATCAGCATCCTCTCCCATCTCTTTGCATATTCATACCCACAGTGATCCAATTAGTCCATCGGCACGTTCGTGTTACGGGATTCGCGGCTCAGACCCTTGGAAGGAAGGCAGCGTCACAGCAATGCTTCGCACGGATTTAAATCGTCATGTGCCAGTTCGAAGGCAAACCACGTAACACTGAAGGAAGCAAGCAGCCAGAGAACAGACCAACAGCAATGCTTTGCTTTCGGGGTGAAGCATCACGAGTACCACTTGGTAACACTGACCTACTTATCCCTACCAAAGGGCCGCACAAACAGCTGACAACCCCATCTCCCGGGCTGCTGCTGTACACAGCTCCTGCAGCTCCGAAATCTCTCTGGAAAATACACCGTAAAGAACACAGCATGGGTGGGACCTTCCAAGACCGCTCCAGCTTTCGCAAAAATAATTGCTATTTTTGCCACTGCATTCTGTGAGGGCAGAGTCAGAGCAAGGCTGCGTTTAAGAAATCCCACTTTGCACCTTTGCCTTCCAACAGCCTCTTTTGTCCACTACCTCCCAAATGTTAAAACCCCTCTGTAATCTTTCCAGCACGAAAAGGGCAGACAGACTTCATTTTTTCAGGATGAAAGCTTTCAAATCTGCAGGAGTGTTTCAAAAATGATCATTCACGCTCGCCAATCCAAACAAAAACGCACACGCAAGTACACGGGAACGCTGAAGAGAAACAGCCTGCGCAGCAAGCGGCATTACGCGGACCGACAGCCGCAGCGGGGCTGCTGCAGCAACCTGCTGCTCCCCGAGGCAGAGCCGCCACTCCAGCGATACATACAGGGAGGCAGAATAAAGTCAGGGGAAAGAGCACGGTTGTCGATGGAGAGCAACGGAGCCGAAGCTCATCCATCTGACAACTCAGAAGCAGGCTGTAGACAAGCGGGGTACGAGGATGAACCTAGACTTCGCAGTGACTTTGGTTCCAAGCCTGACACCCCCTTCATGGCACCTTGTGAGGTCTGAAGTTAGGGCTTTGCTTTGAATCAGGCTTTTACCCGTGGCTTTATTCTGAGTCATGTTCACTTCATGAGATGTTCAGTACTAAAGCAGATGTTGCAAAGAACAAAAGGCTAAATGATAACTCCATAATAATGAAGAGCCAAGGAGACACCGATTAATTCGCAGGGCGGCCGTGACGCACAAAGCTGAAAGGACCCAGGACTTGACCCCTCCTCAGACTTGCCCAGCTATCTGCATCACCAACCCAGGACTTCCTAGAAACAGATCCTGCTGCTCAGCACCGTTTATAAGCACAGGACTGGGAGCCCAGCAGGGTTCTCTTGCTTCATTTGCAAGCAAAGAACTTCAAAAAAACTCTTCAAATAAAAGTTTCCTGAACACCAGCCACGGCTTCTGAATCAACACTCTGGTAGCAGATTCCTCCTCTATCCCAGCTGATGGTGTGATGTCTCTTTACTTGCCAAACACCTGCTCATCAGAGACAAAGCTTAGCGCTTTATAGCATGAACCAGACTTTGCAAACGTATGAACGAACCATGCAAATGAAGCACTTGTTCAGGCTTCACGCGCAGCAGCCCATTCCTCAGCAGATCTGCCATTCAGACTGGCAGCGAGACACGGCCTAGGTGGCTCGTGGGGATCATTCCGAGCCAGAGGTGCATGACTGCAGCCCCGAGAGCTTCAGTCAGTCAGTCGCGCAGTCCTGGATTCTTCTAAATCCTGTCGCCCAGTAAGCTGCTCTGATTCATCCCAGAACCACAGGCAGAGCCATCAACAGGGAACAAGAGCACTACAGACAGCGCGCACATCTGAATAAACATTCAAGAGTTGACAGGGCCTCCATTCCCCCCCATCTCTTGAAGACCTGAGACTTTTATGATGTTTGGCATCTAACTGCTTCAGTGTGCCATGAAGATGCGCAATGACAAGCAGCTGCATGCCATTAACGCAAAGCATCGCCGTCTTCAATTAAAATGCCTCCATTTCGAACAACACGGGGAGCTCTGTCATCTTTAATTTTGCACTATGCATTTTATACAACGCAGACTTTTCCAAAGCCCCAGCAGAATTTCCTTTGCATCGAAGAGAAACGTATCCTGGGAACCTTTACATGACGGAGACATTTCAGCAGAGGCAATCGGGTTAAGTATGGCAGGAACTGGATGAGTGTAGACTCAAATGCAAACTTCACCTTTGCTCAAACCGGGGACGACAAACCTGGATCCAGACTTCAGCCATACAAAGAAACCGCGATTCCCGCTGAGTAAGCTTAACCCTCGTGCTTTGACTTCCACGTTCCCGTTTCTTCTGCTACAAATCTTAACGTCTCCACAGATGATCAACAGGCTCAACTAAACAGGAAAGACTGAACACGTGGACATAACACTCACTGAAAATTATGCACAGGTACTTCACCCCATGCAGAGCTATTCAAAACAGTCCCCTTCCCACACTTACTTGTATGTCAACTCCAAAGGGTACTGGTGTACAGTAAGAGCTGCCCACATCACGTATACAGCAGTTTGCTCCTCCAGCCGTCATTTTTTTCTGAAGTATGGGCGTAACAAGAGATGGATGTACACAAAAGGCAACTCAAAGACTTAGTTGACCTAAATGACGGTAATTTCACTGAACAACTTTGGAATTTGCAATTCCTCATGCAATCAACACACACTGGCCACACAGATAAAAGCTGGTAGCTTGAACTTTACTATCTGAGACATCCTTTCCGGTGTGCACATCTCTGATAAGCACCCAGCTGTTGCCAAGAACCACCACAAGACTGAAAAGTCTCAGATCTCCTCCTGATTTTATTTAGCTTCTAGAAGGAGGCGCTTCCAGACTGCAAAACTGTGAAGAAGCACTAAAGAGAATAAAAACAGTGACTTGCTTTCACTGTATCAGTCCAGAGAGACCCATATCCTTTAAATGATAAATCCCATCCAAGAAAGGTGCATATGAAGGTTGAAGGCAGAGCACGTCTTAAGGATCTGGATTCATAAGGAGGTAAAATTTTGTTCAGAAAAGGAAATTGAATATCCAGACTGAAATGGGCAATTCATACCAACAGTAAACGGGAATAGAAGTATCTGCTTTTATTCCGTTTTGATGTAATGGCCTCCACTGTGTCTGGTTCTGCTCATACGAGACGTTTGACTTGCCTTAAACATGATTATCAAACAGGTTCCAGTACTTGTCTTGGATTTCTCCTAAAGAAAAGACAAGGTTTTTTACAGTTTTTGTAAAGTCCTAAAGTTCTAGCCATGGTCTGAAGAAATATAGCTAATAAGGTATCATCTAAGGCAACCTATTACTTTTTAGCTTACTGTTCACAGAAAGCAAGCACCCTATTTCTCTCTTCTCCAAAACCTTACCACCATGTGGGATTTAATTTTTTTAACGATTTCACGGATTAAAACTAGATACATGTAATTTGAGAAACAGACAGCCTCGCCTCCCTCTTTTGGTGCCGATTTTAGCGTTGTCCCAGCAATCGTGCTGAGGGAGCTCGGTCCCTTGGATGGTGCAGACCATGGGTTTCTATCGGCACTGCTTCTCCAGCCACCCTGCACTGCACACCCAGCCCTGGGCCACGGCCACCTCGTGACCAGAACTTGTGGTTAAAACCTTCTAGTGAAACAGTTTGGATTTCCCATGTTTTCATTTCACCTTAAGGACCGGACACATTGGCAGGGGAGGAATTTGGCATGGTGATGCCACTATTTGAGGGTACAGATCAAGCAGAAAAAGATCCTGTGCTGTGACAGGCAATAACACCACAAAAATAGAGCTTTAAGGCTGCAAACAGGACTACAGCAACTTTCCAACAGAGAAAGACGAAGCAACACTTTTATAGTAAAGTCAGACAAGAGAAACTAGAAGAGGGACAATCCTGCCATGGGAAGACCAATTACTACCAGCAAGTTTAATGGCAATACCATTGTGCACTGCTGCAACGTGAACAGAGATGGCCCCAAGAACATGGTCCCCGTGCACCATCCTGGAAGAGAGTCCCTCACCTGGAAGAGATCAGTTCCTACACCAAGAGATGACAGAAGAAAAAACCAAGTGATTAAATGACAGGGACAAGGACTAAACCCAGGGGTTGTGCCTAAGAGTGAATTAAACCATGCCAGAGCGCACCCCAACAGCCCCCAGGTAAGGGATGGGAAATGGCACAGGCTGGGGACCGTCCCCAAAGGGAGCTGGGACCAAGCTGTCCCGATCTGGAGGCTATAGCTTAACAGCGTGATCATGTCCAGGCTGTGCCAGGTGGGCTGAGGCCAGGGAACAGGCCAGGAACGCCACAGCCTGACCGGCAGTCCTAACCACTGATGTCCCAGTCCCCAGAGCTGCATCCTGACAGACTCAGGGAAAGTGCATGGGCATGGATGTGGAGGAGACAACGTGCAGATGAATACTTCGATGGGGGCAAGTCTTCCAAATACACGTTAGCGTTTTGAGCATCTGCTCACTTAACACTGAATAGGAATACATGAAGTCCCCGTAAGAGAGAACATGAAGTTGCTTCACATCCTCTCTCGCGGGCAGCGACTGCTCTCTACGGGATTAGACAGGGCTGCACTCAGTGCCCACCACACAGCCACCCACACACTGATCCTAGCACGAAGAGAAGCAAGAGCGTTCACTGCAAAGATCCCTGCCACCAGGCAACCATCGATTACTAAAACGCACTTTATACAACAAAAGACTTGAGGAAATCTCTTTCTTTGAGCAGTTCTGGAGATACTTCAAGGTTTCCCTACACAGCATATTCCTGCATCACCATGAGACGCCTCAGCTCCAAGGGAACAAGTGCTCTTGGTCCCGAGAGCTTTGCGTGTCTGGCCAATAATTCCTATCCTCTTCTCTGGGGAAAACCCTTGACCCACAGGGCCAAAAACGTTTCCTGGCTTAAAGAAAAAAAAAAAAAAAAAAAAAATAAATGAAGGTAATGCTTCTGTTCTTCCCCCGAAATCCTCTGAAACCCACACGTAACACCAAAGAAGCCCCTTATCCACCGTTCTCAGCCTTCATCTTTCGAAACGTTCATGGTGCAGCACAGGGTCTCCCTGCAGCCACGTACGCAGAAGGGATAACGCCCTTCGGGAAGTCCTGCCAACGCCACGCCATCCTGCCTTGGAGCAGACTTTGTAGGCACTGAAAAGCAGCAGATCCAGGAGATCAAATCATTGTATGTATTTTTAAGTGCTTACAGATGAGCATGAGGTGAGAGGAGGGAAGAACCACATGTTTCTGCAGCTCCTCCAGTCTGGGTTGCACAGATCCACAAAAGTTTGCAGCTGTATTTACTTTATTAACTAAACAAAATGAACCGAAAGAATATAAACATTTAAAATTTTAAAAGCAGGTTAACATCAAACTAAATTATCAGGCTAGTTAAACCCCATCTACTAAGCCCATTTACCCTTTATCTAATAGTTAAATAATTATTTCATTAATTTGGAAAGGGAGCTGTATAATATTAACCCTCATGACAAAAGAGCATTATCATGGCGTCGGTGACAACCGATAGCTGCATACAACAGCCATGCAACTCATACAAGCTTCATGTATTTACTCACAGGCTGAAATCGATGCCAAAACTAATTCCTCATGCCAATCAAAGTTGACCATACAAATTATAGGCACGTAAGATCCCAGCTTATGAAGCAGTCATCACAATCAAACTAGATCATTTGTTACAATTAAAATGCAGTAACATAACTCATGTAGAAAGGATGACTACTCAAGATAAAATATACAAGCTCTATCATTAAGAGTGTGTACAGGTGCTTTTATAGAGAGAAATTGTATTTAATCTGTGGTGCTTGAGAGAAACTGCAGGTCCCTCTCTCCTGCTCACACACTTACCTAACAGCCGTCTGCTAGAGTTCAGACGAGTGCGAGTGCTGCCCTCCTAGCAGGTACTAGAGAATGAACAAGATTTTAAAAGTCAATACATACAAAAAGAACAGCAGTTTGAGATGAGGAAAATTGCTTAAATTTCATTTCTCCCAAGTACCTGCAAAAGCACCATCTCTGCCCTTCGCTCAAAGATCTTAATGCTTGTTTTTCTTCTTTATCTCCGTTTATTGATTTTACAAGGAAAACCAGCACCAGAGCATTTGCCAGGAAGGACGAATTATGTCTGTAGATTCAAGAGGTTTAAAGCAGACTTGCCCTGAAATCTGAGAATCAAGTTCTAAGCAAGATTATTCAGCCTTTACTATGCCCACAGGGGAAAAGCATTTTCCATGGGAAAACAGATCCAGGAGCTGCCCAAGCTTTCGGTTTAGACAATTTTTTGGGTTTGGAGTATCTTTAAAACCTTTACATTTCACAGGAACACTCATGTTTTCATTGTAGATTTCAGCAAAGTATAAACAAAAATTGTAATTTCCTGAAAGTTTCAAGGAAGCTTTTCTTATTCGTTGCTTTACTGCTCTGGAAAAAAAAAAAAAAAAAAGAAAAAAGAAAAAAAGAAAAAATTACTTTTTTTAAAGTAAATTTGAAGTGAATACTGCCCTGCTAGACTCAAGGCATCTTCTTGCACATAAAGGCAGATTTCACTTGATGATGTGGTGCACAGAGAAAACTCAGCACACGCGAACACATGGCAAGCGACACAAAACAGCCGGTGCCCAGCCAGCATGCCCACATCAAAGGCACAGAAACGGGGCATGAATAAAAGCAAGCCAAACCCCTTTGACAACGGCAAGAATTCCTGGGTCCTAACCCAGTGCCGACTTCACTACAGGGCTACTCAATGAAAATTACTCTATTTTAACTAAAAGG
>VZTL01053571.1:0-19724 GCA_013400535.1 Scopus umbretta | reverse complement strand
AGAGACAGGCAGTTCTATATCTTCTCGCTTTCAGCAGGGTAACATTATGTTTACCAAGGTGCTTTTTAAATGCTTGTTTTCAGGTTTCCTAAAAACATTCTCTACCCCTTGCAGTTTCTTCTTAGCTCAATGTTCAGTCTGCATTTGGCCTTTCCTGCGCTGCCCTTACCAACTGTCACTACCCTTTCCCTTAAAAAAAAAAAAAAGCTTAGTGCATTAATTTTTGCCTGAGGAAATGGTATGTGCCTCCCTTTGGGTAACCTGTAATGCAGTGGGGCACACCACAGCCTGTGCTTTCTCCAGTAGAACAAATTGTTTTACTCTAATTCTTTTCCCTTTCTTCGTGTAACTCTACCCATACCAGGGAATAAAAATTTCCAGAAGGCATCTAGTTTGATATTTTGCTTTTGCCTGGCTACTTGTAAAAGTCTGTCTCTGTTATCAATATGTGATATAGAAAATGTTCTTTAAGGCTACTAGATGTTTTGCATAGTTGAAAATAATAATGCTTTATTATATACCACTCGAGCTTCTTTGAGACTTCAGTCTTTAAAAAACTGCTCAATTGCTGCATAACGTCATGTTACTTTCAGTTTAAGTTTCTTTAGACACCAAGAACTACATTTATAGCTGCGAACAAAATTGCTGTAATTTGACCAGCACACATAAGTCCACTTAAAGAGCAGTAACTCGTTTTTTTTCATCTGAGTTCTCTAAAAAGTCTTATCTCATATATGTTCCAAGACCTTTCCTAACAAATACTAACTAGACAAAATGCAGTTATCAGTTTACCTGGGATTGTGTTTAAAACATGGCTTTTATATAATAATAATAATGTTGCAGAGGTTGTTGTAAGGAGCTCATTTAGAAAGGGGGAAAATGGATCCATTGCTTCCTTGAACCCTAGGGAAAAAATCTTACAACCACATTTCTTACTTTCCATGCTAAGGCTCACTCTCAAGGTCATAGAGTTCACCTTTGCAAAAACACTGACAATCCCCTACCTCTCTTGCCTGAAACAGTACCAAAAAACAGATAAAAATTGCATGTATCATGGTGATGGAAAGAAATAAGAGGAAGATAGACAAAATGCATGTTTCTGCAATGTAATGTTTAGCAGACTGATCAGTGGTGGAAGAATAAGAACTAAGGTCTCAAGGTACATTTCCCATGTAACATAAAACAGCTGTGCTAGAAGCAAGAGTCAGAATAAAGGTCTCTGCTCCAGCATAAACAAGATCTTTGCTTATAGAGTCCTGTCTCTCCCTTTCTTGTTTTCCACTGCAGCTTTCTTTTCACAAAGTGCAAAGGTAATATATGACCCTATTATCCTTCTCACAGATCCTGAGCTGAGAGCAAGTAAGCTGATCATGAGGATCAGACTTTATGAGACACAGATTAAAAATCAAAATGCTGTCAAATCAAAAGAATAAGCATCTCTTTTTTCCGATACCTGTGAATATCCAGTGTAATTTAAACTGCAGAGAATTACTGGTCACTGCATCTGATCTTTATATGCCAAAGTGGAAGATTCCAGCTTTGATTTTAATATTTTCCCTTGTGATTGAGTGGCTGTAGATGACTCCTACCACACCTGCTGTAGAGGTCTCTTCCCCATCACTGAACAGGAAAACACCACCCAGTTGTCCTGCAGAGTGTGAACACATTGCATGGAGACATCCTTTATCATTGTCATTCTGCCACAACTTTATTTCCTGTATTATTTAAGTTCTGAGTGCATCAGGTCATCAGCTGTGTAGTCTTTTGTCAGAAAGTTGGCTTAAACTAATCAAACACAAAAGATTACAGCCTCAGCATTAGGGAATATCAGTGTAGGGAATCTGCTCAGTGCCACATGTTCTCCTACAACCATGTAGCTCTGTAATACAATATTGTCATTGCTAGTAGCAAGCCATTAGCTTTGTACTGAATTTGCATGGCCTCTGGACTGAAGTTTGCCAGGCTTGCTCTGTCTGAGCTTTTCTGACCTGCCTGCAGCTTTGTTTCACTTGGTTTAGCTGCAAGAGCAATATTTTAAATTGTCAAGGTGTCTATGGCTAATTTGTTTCACTTTTGTTTATCTTTGTAAGATATCACCATAGTTTTACAAACCTAGCATAACAATGTAGCATAGAAAATACAAGCCTGACATGTAAACAGAGGTCTTAAGAGGTGAAGACCAGTGATGTTGTGTGGAGGAGTACAGGCATAGGATGATAAAAAATGGGGCACAGACTGGCTCCGGAGGCCCCACAGCTGTAAAGAACACCTCAGCAGTCCATTAAAGAAATGCAAAGCTGGAGATGGCCAAAACTGAGCTTAGTGGTAATGAAGGGTACAAAGAAATACTATCAGAAGTGTGTAAAAGGTACTAGGTGTAGTAAATTGTGATTAACATGGACTTGCAGGCCTACAAAGAAAGACCAAGATGTACAAGCATGTTAAGCAACATACAAAAAGATCCAAGTGGATCCTACAGCGAGGAAGAAGAAATCATCACCATGAGCGTCCTAGTCCTCTCAATGAAGGACTCAGGTGCTGACAACTCATTGTAACACCCCCCACTCCCTCCCACTAGAATAAAAACACTGACATTAAGACCAGAGGAACAGAGGAAAGGTGAGTATAACATCAGGAACAGGGGTAGAAACTGAGTGCATGTATAACAGTTTTAACTGTCTTATTAACTGTAACTAGATCTGGATTAATAATTACTAGATTCTTAAATTTCCATTATCTAACAATAAATTTTTGTTTTATATATATTTATGCATAAGTATACCTCAGGTGTTCTTCCTCTTTGCCCATGAAACAAGATTTTGAGGAGAACGTGCTGGGTTCAGAGAGTTCAGTTCTTACACGGAGCAGTTCCATGGGTTATACTAGATCTCTCCTGCTAAGGGTCTGGAAATGAATTCAAGTAAAACAAAGAAAACAAAACAAAAAAAAAAATCAAAATAAGTTCCTACTGCATAAACACAAAGTATAGATAAGTACTCAAATTCAGGCACACCATTCCAACACTACTGAATTTGCATGGTAGCTATTTTACTTACTATACTTTATTAGGATCCTTTAATTATCTTTTCAGCAGATATTTAAGCTTTAAAAAATTCTGCAGTAAAACAATGCCACCTAACCAGCTTAGCTTATTTTGCTGCACCAGAGTATCCCTAACCGGATGACAGTCCCATGAAACATGCTATTGATATAGAACCAAGAGGAACTGAATTTCTGAGAATTCTTCTGCAAATGTCAATGATAATATAGTTAGAAATACTTTTTTCTGGACCTAACATTCTAGCAAAGAAAATCCCCACAAAAGTACTCTGGTAACATTTATGTCACAGCATGCATAACGGGGCTGATGGAATGAAACAATCCATGGACTAGTTTTATCCTGCTGGGCAAATTTTTATCGCTGTGTGCTGAAATCCAAAAGTGATTAGCATACCAGAAAGACATGCGGTGCCATCCCTAGTTCTTTGTCAGAAAAGAGAAGCTTCAATTTAGGTAGCATTTCAAAAATTTTGGAACAAGGAAGGCTGATGAAAAGCCTTGCAGTATTTAAGTCCAACATTAGCCCTGAAACCAGTATGGGAGCCCTGGATTTCTCAGTCCCTGCTTACCAGAGGAGAGAGAAAGAACAGAAATCACTGCTTTAAAAAAATTCACAGTTGTAGAAGAAAATAAGCCAACTTTTTTTTTTTTATCTTTGTACTTTCCATAGCCATTTGCATGAACATAACATGGTGCAAAATCACCCCAAATGCTGAGGAAAAAAAGAATTTTGAACTGTAGCATTGTTTACTGATTTTGAATAAAATAAAAGTACGTGGCTGCCTCTGGAGAAGATGTCAAATGCTTCAAAGGTGCACACATACATTCAGATACATAGTGAGGTGCTACCTATAACTTTAAGCCTCTAACTTAGGCCTCAAATGAGTGCAGGTTCCCCGTATAACCAGTGTGAAAAAACCCAGATGCTTCTAAAGAGTGATTCAGAACTCTTAAATTAAGCCTAGCCTTATTTGGGTGCCTTTAATCACCCACTAGACGTACCCCATCCGCCACGGAGGACACGTGTAACTGAGGTGCCAAATGCAGGCACCTTAACAGACTTCGACTGCAGGCACTGAAAATACTTCTCTCTTTCTGCCACCATAGTGTAAACACATATTCAGACCACTCTGAATGGGAAGAAATCGCATGTAACACTTGCACATTTTTTGTCCTTTAACCGCACAAGCTGGAGATCGAAAATGTTTATACAATCCCTTTTTTGTAATATTTAATGAATGTTTAGCTGTTTCAAGCAGTGGAAGTGTATTATTTCCTTTGGAAGTTGTTTTACAACATAAATGTTCTTGCAGAAAAGGAGATTTTAATATCTTTTCCTTATTTAAGGTAATTGCAAAAGATATTCCTTTCGATCATGAAAAATAATTCCAGGAATTTCTGTTGTGCTTATAAGCCTACATTTTCGGAAATATATTTGCATGTACTCAACCACTCGTATCAGTTATCATTTAGAAAACTTAAGTTTTTATAATTTTTCCTCATAGATCAGTTCCTTCTAGCCACCAGACAAGCCTATTTCTTTCCAGCCCTCCTAATATAAGACAGGTATTTTTCCTTCTGTTATGGCATGTCCATCAATTACCATTTGCTCAAAACACAGTTTTGCAATGAGCATTTCTTAGGTACCTCACCCTTTTATTTTCTTATATAAAGAAAAGTTGACTGTCTGTAAAATGGAGGAGTACCTGCAACCTGGAGTAGGCTATACATGCTGTAGTGCCTTGTTATAGTCAAGGCTTCTCATAAAGGCTTTCTGTGCTACCTTTTACAGATCATGCCATATCTACATCATCAGATGAAAATCCTTTCTATAGAGTGAAACAAAGTGCAAGAGTCAGCCTTGTCCTTAATACTTACTTTAAGCCGTGTCCCCCTACCTCAGCTACCTTGATATGCATGTTCACATGAACCCCCAGGTCTCCTGCTCCACATTGAGAGCACTGGTTATCTTCCAAATATTCAGGTTTTGCATAGCTAGCATAATAGTTCCCTGTTCATCTTCTGTCCTTTAGGACAAGGCACTGATCCAGGATACATTTAATTTCTCTCCTTAATGAACGGTATTCATAAAGGTATGCCTATGCTACTCAGCTAAGTACTGATATGTAACATAAAGGGTACATCAGGACCGCAATCTACTGTTAGAGGGTACCAGATGAACAGCATATCAAGAACCGCATTTCACGATAGTACAGAAAATCCTACATTCCCAGATAAACCTTCTTATATTGACTAGTGTCAGTATATCCAGGATATTAGTTTAGCCTTCTTTTTCATCATCCTATCGTTGTGTTATGGATGATCAAATGCCTGCAGTATGATACTGCATGAAATGATGCAGACTTATTTAAAGCAATATGGTGAGATCACTGACACAATTATTTCCAACACAGGATAGGCATATGCCTTTCTCTGTTGTTAATATTTGCTTAAAAAAAAAAAAATTCAGGTCCTTTATCAGCTCAGAGTTTTCACATAACTGAAATTAGCAGCATTAATCTTCTGCAATACAAAACATATATAAAAGTTACACAGCGATAGCCTTAATACCATCCTTTTTCCAATTCAAATGCTAAGCTAGACGCTCACACTGCTGCTTGGACACATTACTCTAGCACGGCAGATTTGTCACTATAGTAGGAAAATGTTTTTCTTTTGTGCCTTTACTCCTTTTTAAGTCAGTTATTTCTTCCCATTTTAAACACTGAAAAAAAAAGGGAAACGTGGGGTTCAGGGAAAACAGCCATTTTCTTTTTTCTAAAGAGTGCATTAAAAGATTAGCAGCACACAAAAGAAAAAGCACAACGATACTATAAAATAATTCAGTGTCCTGTATTTAAAAATGAAAAAGATTAATACAAATTCAGTCCATTAGGTTAGCTTGCTTTTCTTTTCACAGATATTGGCAGCTAGGATTTGCATAAAGTAGAACTTCAGTTTTGCTTTGCCATATTCTGCCATTCTGAGTCTAACAAAGGCTGCTTACGATTTTCAGGTCTTTTTGCCCTTCAAGTAAACTGTAATAAGCAAAGGGAAGATGCACACAAGGGCCCCTGCATTAAAACACTGCTCCTCCTGCGACAGGAGGAGATTGCCATCTACTGGTCTCTGGCCTCTACATGAAGTCAGGCAAAGGGTATTTTGAGTGAGCATCTCTGCAGTGACTTTTCTTTAAAGCAGATGATATTTTTCTTCTCTCTGTTCTTCATAAGCATATTCAAAGCATATATTTGCATAAATAAGCATTTATTTGAAAATAAACCCAGGCTATGTGGTCACCTGTTCCAACATAGCTGTGCAGGGAGTTGGTGTGGTAGACGGCAAATAACATTCGTATGAAGTTCTGCCATTTCAAAGATAAGGCTGAATGACAGCAGTATAATACTATAGAGATTCTGATACATGTATGGACCACATCAAACATATCTGCCAAAATGTCGTTCTTCTGAATGGCAAGAGAGTGCTCTTTTGTCAGAAAAGTCAAGAAGCAGGACTGTGCAGACAGCCTAAGGGCATGCTGCATCTGCATGGCCGTGCATACAAGTCTTACAAGTTTCTGCATCCCTTTGGTATCCTCAGTACAGCAGTGCGGCTTTTGGCACAGTGTGTCATGCATGCTGCAGAACACACTCAGCCCTGCCACGACGACTGCCAGGTAACTTCCCATTCTTGGGCAGTGATGCATAAAAACACCCATGACATCATGCCTCTGCATAAGTCATTCCTGTTCAGCTCACTCTTTTTTTGGGCATCGTGTCTTTCTTGCTATGCTGACAGAAAGGCACGGATGCCCATTCACTGCAGAGTAGGTTAAATTGCCCATGTAAATTAGGATAGTGTTAAAATACAGCACTGCGAACAGAAGCAGCTGACACAGGCACATGCTCCACCTCACCAGCCCTGCCCAGGGCCACTGACTTCTCACGGGGTAGATAGACAGTACAGAAACACTTAAATTGTGACATGGTCATTGGCCACTGTATATTTTTCAGAGTCCTAGTCCTGGGGCAGAGGTGCGCCAGAGTATTGTGGCCCTGCTTCGTTCCCCACAGAACTGCGCACGGGCTGCACAAACGCAGGCGAACGCACACGCCGCCCTGTGCTGATGGATCACACTGCTCTGTCAATTTGCTTGTCGAATAGAAAAAAGGCTTGAGACAGCATAGAAGGTTTTTAAACAAGATATAGGAGTAGTGTAAGTATAGATGGCTATGCTGGAAACATGGAAAAAATATTTTGCGTGATAAGAGTCTAAGAGAGCAGGGCACATGAACGGCTCTACCCACACAGAAGCACTTGACTGTGCTCTGCAGTATAACCAATAAATACATGAGTCTTGAAACACCTAATACTCAGGAGCAGCCCATTACTCCAGGGTGCCCAGAGCTTAACTCAGCACC
Organism: Scopus umbretta; assembly: GCA_013400535.1. Taxonomy (NCBI): domain Eukaryota; kingdom Metazoa; phylum Chordata; class Aves; order Pelecaniformes; family Scopidae; genus Scopus; species Scopus umbretta. The sequence goes on along the minus strand of VZTL01053571.1, from coordinate 12,243 downwards.
CCCTGCCATCCAGCCTACCTTCCTGGTTACCTGTGATCTCAGTGAAGCAGCTGCTGGGCAGAGAAGCAGGCTGAGAAAAAAAAAAAAACAGAAATTATTTCTTGACCATTCTAGTAGTTAATTTAGATGTAAGACAGTTAATCAACAAATGCAGTACTCTCTGCATTACATTTCAGTTTCATAGAAGCATAAGCCTAAGATAGCATCAATACCCACGGGTGTGTGTGTGAGGACGCGTGCATCTGTATGGCTTGGAATTTCTGGTTTGATATTTGTTCTCTAACTAGAGCTGTACCTTTTGAGAGGGCAGACACTCCAGAAGTAGACATTTCCTTGCAAAAGTTAAAGGAAATATTTCACTGATACAAAAAATGCTTTGAGTAATTATTTTGCGTTTCAACTGCTGAGGAAAAAATCCAAGAAACTGTAATCCTATTTTAAATGAAATTTCAATCCAGCTACTATGATGGCTGTGCTGCCTTCTCTTCCTTAATTTATTGTTCAAAATTCTAAATGCTACAGTGCACTGGAATTCATGTTTGCAGTCATTTCTCTATAAGTATTCCATCTCTTTCCTAATCAGTATGCTGGATGACTGCATATTTAGTACATATTCCTTAGACTGATTCCTTCCTCCCAGGTGAATTGTTTAACATTTTTCTACATTAAACTGCATTTGCTACCTGGTAGTTCACTTACTTAAATGATCCAGAATCTTCTGTGTTTTGGTTTGTTTTTTACCACCTGGTTTATTTCTTTTAGAAAACAAAAAATACATAAATAAATATTATAAAAACAACAATAAATATTACAAAATTCAATTTTTAAAAAGTTTTCCAACAGCTTCTGTTTCTTATCCATTCTTTTCCCTAGGATAGGATCAGAATGTGATTTTTCATTAGAAGCTAAAATGAACACTTTGAATTAAATGCGTCTGTAATAATTTCAAATACAATTCTGAAATAATGCAGTCAGCTATAAATTAAGCAAGTGAATGTATATCTCTTGGTTTTGTAAGCATACTTTTGCAACCTATAAATTAAGAGTAAGATCATCGAGGTCCCATCTTTATGCAAATGATTTATAGTTTTAGAACTTGCCTAGGAGAGCAATGTAGCATTTTCTTTCAAAATGTGCATCTGACCAGAATGTACATGTTACAGTGCAATAGCTTTATGACCAAAGAGATACAGACATGATAAATCTAAGTCCTGGCCTATGTTGATCCTGTATGAGGTATATCTAAAACATGCTTTCACAGGCATTTTTATTCCAGAGGAAGAAATTTATATTGTGGTATCTATTATCTGATTAGGCTGAGATTTTATTAACCCATCTAATGTCCTGCTCCTCTATCTGACTTTCATTTGCAGCAGTGCAAGTCTTGTTTCCACTACCCTCTCAATTTGTAACAATAAGGAAGCCTTCTTTTACTTAGAATTTATTAAAGGGCAGAAATAGAGAAAATTCTCTCTGCAACAATCATCCAACAAATAAAGTAGTAAATTGCTTTACGGAACACGTATAGCTCCACCAACCAGTCCAAGACCTCTGGTGCCCTATTTCCAAACGGCCCTCCAAATTTGTGTTCACCTGATTGTGTTGCAGCTTTTTTCAAGGTGTGTGACATTCACTTCTGTGCACCAAAGGGGTTATTTGCCTTCTTAAGACTTAATACAAATATTACATGAACGCTATTCTGGTCTTCCCCGTGGCCCTAAAAAGCCTGGAGCGTGTTTTGATGACATGGAGCATGTTTTAATTTTCTTCGTGCCTTTACAGAGGTGTCTGGTTTTCTTTGAATCTTCCTGTTTTGATTTCTTATCACAAAGCCTTCCCTATGGACACGTTATCACTGGCAAGTGTTGCAGGATGGAGCAGGTTGTAATTTCCTACATTTATGCTCCCTGCTTTAATCAGAATGGCATTTATATACACCCCTCCTGCTAGAATTTACCCTGCCTTTCCAGAGCTCTCAGATCTATAGGCTGAATGACCCTCAATACATGTGTGCTGCACATTCCCTTTCCTCCTGCACAGCCTTGCAGAAAGATCACGGTATGAATCCACACCTCCTCTGTGCTCTGTGTAACCAGAGGGGACCCCACTGTGCACAGAAGTCCAACCACACATGACCCTTCATTTATACAGCAGTCCAGTAGACGAGCAGTTTACAGGTTGCTGCTGCCCAGTCAGCGGCATTTTTCAGTTCATGCTAGTTCACAGTGGCATTACTGAATGCCCCTCTCTGGCCAATGTTGGGCTTTTTTGAGATGTTACCTACCAATCTATACTGTAGTTCCTGTTACTGCGGTGTCTCAATATTTACTGGCTTTATCCCCACACTTCTGTAAGACCTGGAAAATAAAAGGGGAACGGTATGGGCACAAAGACAGAAATAATTGCGCTTCCACACAAGAGGTCTTGGGCAGAACAAGGCAGGGAGCCAGGCGTCCGGCATTTTAAACCAGCATCCATCTCACTTCATCCTATTTCTCAGCACTGTTTGCAGCACAAATCACATAGTTCTACAAAGGACACAGAAGGTTTAGAAAAACAGAGGGAAATATATGCCTCTGTGTGAATGGCATGGAGATTAGGAGCTGACTAGCATCTGAAGGGACAGAGTTTCAGCTGGTATAAACTGGTCTGATTTTATTGACAGCAGTGAAGTTACATTATTTACACCAGCTTAGGATCTAGCTCAGAGGCTTCAACAACAGCACACTTCCAGCCAAATAAAAAGGAGACTGCCAGGAGACTTGTTTATGGCTTAAAAATAATGAGCGGGATCCCACAAGGATCTAGGTAGCAATTTGTTAAGCTATGAGGGCAAGACCTAGGGGCAAATCTGGGGCTGCAAAGCATTTCCATCCAAAGACTGCTACCACACCAAATAAGCTACCTAGCAACACAAACAGACTCCCTGGTGCTAATGAATTTAAACATAGCATAGATACATTACCACCTATGGCTCCTTCCCTCCAAATCACCCAAATGAGCTCCAACTCAATAAAATGAAGACAACAAACATTTCCGAATCTGAAGCTGCATCCAGTGTTCAGTGTTTTAGCATTTTTACCCTGAAGTTCTTTGCAAACTGTGCCTACTGACTCACTTACACAATTTCTTTTTCTTAGAACAGGATCCTCCTGTCAGTCTTTTCACCTCGCTCCTGCTCCGCTCTGCATCACCAGCTTTGACATGCAGTAGCATGTTGGTAGAAAGAGAGAAAAAGGAGGACACCTAGCAAGAAATCATTTCTCTTTTGACCTGAGATTGTAAAACTTAGGGAGCATTCTGGCACAGTGTAAGGTTAATATTACAGCAAATAGCATATCACAGCAGCAAGTATAAAGCACTATCTTTTTTTCTGTCTATGCCCTGAGTGGGCTGAGAGTTTTTATTTCATACTTCATTTACACCTTGCTGAGTGATGCCATCGAAGTGGCAGAAGTTTCATCTCCTCCCACTTCTGCAGCAGCACAATACATGTAACAGCAGCAGCTCCCACACCGCTCACTGGAAACTTGGACCTGATGCCGATCACAGGTTCATATCTACTTTTGCTGTGTGACATTCTGAGATGCTAGAAAACATCTTTTATTTTCTTATTAAAGCCTGTTGCAGTACTAACAGCTGACTGAAAAGCAGCTTGACAATTTTAATCACGTAAACTAAAAACACTGATGTTTTCCTCAAAAGCTCTTCATAAGGAAAAATGGGAGAGCAAATTAACATAAAATCTGTTTAGGAAAATGCTGAAATGAAGAGGACAAGCATTCGGATGTAAGACAAAGAGTCTCAAGCAAACAGAAAGGGGTAAACTTGTATATCCTTTGTTTATCAGTATCGGTTCACTGAAAATGTAGCAAACTCCACATCTGAAAATCTAGAAACTTTCCAGAGGACTCACAGAAAACTCATGCTAAACAAGGTCAGAGGACTGTTAAGAACAGTCAGTGCCACTCACAAAAAGTAAACATAGAGGACTCGAGTCTTGAGCAAGCCCAAGAGTCCTGCAAGGTGCTCAAGGCCATCGCTTTGGTTGACTGTTTCAAAGGCAGCCGATAAATCAAACAGAGGTAATGAAAGGACACTGCTCTTAGGGCCAAACTGTTCTTCAGCCTGACACCTTCGGAAAGCAGTCAAGACGGCCCACAAGGTTAGCAATGAGCTCAGAACTCTTTTTGTTTAAGATAATCAGTTCGAAACTGGCTGATGTTTGTAGTGACCGAGTAGTGCTACTTCTGCCAGCTCCTGGCCTGGTTTACCCATCAGTACAGATGCATTTCTCACAAGTTACAAGAGCAAACTGCATTAATTAACACTCAACTAGCAGTTGCACTGAAGTGACCAAGAGCTGACGCTGCAAATTATTTGAATGACTCTTACTCCCATACCCTGTCTATGTGAAATATTTTTCAGCAAAACTTTCATACTACCATTCTACTGTGGCAGAGGGGAGCATAATAGGACCGCCATTTCAAACATACATATCAGCGAACCTTGTTTGTTATGAGCAGGAGGGCTGACATATTGGTCTGTGTACGTTACAGTGAAATGGTGTTCATAGAGATAAGTAGCAGAGATAGAAGCTCTGGTAACATTTGAGGGATTCTAAAAAAGTGCGACTGTCATGAATAGAGTGACAATAAAATTCTCTGTGTTTGCGTGAGTGGATTATCTATCCACAGAAAAAGTATCCTTTAGGTAAAATTGTGGCATTTTAGTTAGATATATTTTTTCTTTTAAACTTTTATTTATTCTAATTTCACAAAAAAAAAGAAGTGTTTTTCATTAAAAACCCTAATATTTCCTCAATTAAAAAATAGCAGGTGTTTTGACTAAAAAAATTTTTCTAACTAATCCTTACGTTGGGAAATTCATGAAAACTGGACATTAAATTCTGATTTCAACACATAGTAATTTGAGGCAAAAAAAATTCAACTGCTTGTCAAAATATTACCAGCTCAGTATAGATATTAGCCACATAAGTAAGTTTTGTTGCCCTTCTAAATTACAGTTGAAGTATATTTGCAAGCCATTGCAAATGAGTGTATCTAATAAACAACAGAATGAAGAAGGTACAGGGAATTTGTTACCAGACAAACATGCTGCAGATTTAGGAGTCCTACATCCTAAAGGAGCTTTGAGTTTAGTTTTCAGAACAAAGTATTCTAAAGACTAATGATTCTATCACATTCATTTTACTTTTTTTTCAGAATTTAACTGTATAGGTTGTCAGTAGTGTTCTTTCTTGCAGAGCATCAGGACCCACACATGCACAGCAATACTCCAACCCTCAGCATGCTGCAGGGGCAGCCACATTTCTTTCATGTCTGCAGTGAGAGGTATCTTATGGATCTCATCACTCATGGATCCAAAAAAGCCCAAGAGCTGTTTAGATATACAGAGCTCGAGTCTCTTGCCTGTAGAAGAGCCCTGCTGTGCTTGCATGAAACATTCATGAAAATGCCCTGAAACTCAAACTGCCTAAATCAAAGCCAGACAGCTGACCAATCTAGTACAGAACCAGCAAATGTGGATTGCATATTAGTGAAAATTTGAGAGGCTGGCATGTCCGCATCTGGATTTGTCCAGCTCTGAAGCCTAAAAAGAGTCATCAGAATTCCCAGGGCTACAAACAGATTTGGAAGCAGAAGCTGCTACTCAGATGACAGGGTCTTTGCCTCCAGGACAGTTAGGGATTCCACATTGCTCGCTCATTGCCTTGCCAAATCCCACCTGCAATGGCTCTCAGGTGAGCACACAGAACATCTGACAATTAAAGAAGCAACTACCCTGTAAGAGTAAATGGCAGCTGGTCATGTTCCTGCTGCCAGAACAGACTGGGAAAGTAATTGCACAGAAACTCAGCAGACAGAAGAACTCAAGGAGGTGTCAGATGAAGAGGCTGGTAAGGACAGTAAACTTAGTCCATTGAGTGAATCAAAACAGAAAAACACATGTGAAGTGGTAAAGGGGAAAATATCTATGGAGAACACCATAAAATATTTAAATGGTTAGCTGACGTGGCAAATCACTGTTATACCCTATGACTCTTCAGTCTTTATGGAAATATTGATTACAGCAAGCCTTTTGGAGTTTGATATTTTTATGCAAAAATAGTTCACAAAAACCTGGGAAAACAGAGGCTTAAGCATCCTGAATTAGATGTGCTGAATGTTGTCCTGTAACTCTATCAGATGCTAAAGGCATAGTCAAATGCAGGGTTGAACAGCCAGAGGTTTAGGCTACTGAACTTACACAAAAATTGAAAGTGAGCATGCCAAAGTTGCTCTGACTTTCAAACCCTCCCATATCTATTAGTTATAAAGAAGAACTCGGCCTTTTGGACATTGTCACACTACTGCAAAAGCATTTGGAAAGGTATTGTTTGACATTCTTGATGATCTGAGGTTCAAAGCCTTCCAGAACTATTCTCCTTTCTCCTTTCAACATGAGATCAATGGGAACATAGAGGATAGGTTTACCTTACACCACACACTAATGTTAACGGCCACCAAGTAATTTATTAGGCAAAGTGGCAGGGAAGGGTGCTGCAAAGTCACTTGAAGGGCTGATACGATTTGACAAATTAATAGCAAATACCTTGGGCAAGAGGAATCGGCTGATTTAGAAGTTATCACAACATGTGAGCTTTGATATCAATTCCAATGTTTGGCCTTCCGATTTATTCCATTTGTAATCGCTTTTGGTCTTCTTATGTGTTTGTACCTTTTCCACCATAAATTATCTTTATCCAATTCCAAATAAAAGGAAAAAGCAGAAGCAGCACAACTCCGCTTAACTCCAACTAATTTGGGGAGCATGGGAAACATCCAGTTTTCACGTGTTCTTTCCTAAACTAAGCTCAGTGATTAAGGCAAGGAATACATTGTAAATGGACTGAAACACAAAAGTCCTTTTAGTAGCAGAGTGGAGAATGTTACAAATGCGCTTCCTGTGCACTCAAAATCCATTGAACTTGTCATAGAAAAATAAAGAACTGTATGGAAAAGCTGAAATGACACAATAATATCTAAGAACTGTGCAACTGTAGACACTCTGTGCTCTAAAAGAATGTTGCTGTTTACAAATTCTCACAGTATAGTCTGCTGTCTTGCATTTGTGACATTCTTATACCCTTAATGTGTATAAGCATGAAAACAAAAGAAATATATAGCACTGGAAATATCAATTATATAATTTCATGTACAGCTCACTTAAAAAAAAAAAAAAAGCCACCTTGACAGAAATAGGCATTTTCCCATTAAAATCTTCAGTTTATTTCAAAGCCATTTTTATCATCAATAACAACAAAGTTTCAACAAGATGTTGTGAACAGCTAGTTTTGTCTTAGCTAATCATCACCTCTTCCCACACCCAGGAACAGCCAGCAATGGATGGGAAGGAGATCTGAAGTTATGATGTTACCATCTGTGCCAGAAAAAATTGTTTGGGAATGTATTAACCAGAATTGCAATAGCTGTAAATGACTTGCAGGCTTATCATTTCTCTGTACTATTTTATAATTTTGAAATTAAAAGCAGGTACTCAAAAAAAAAAAAAAAAAAAAAAAAAAGAGATGCACATACTGGCTGAATGGCACATACACACACAGTAGATGGTTCTTGCTTCTCCAGTCTTATTCATCCTGTTAATACGTTTGCAGTCAGAAAATACACAAAGAGCAACAATGCAATAAAACTAGGCATTATGACCTGCATTGTATTTACAAAAGAATAGCATTTCTACAGTTTTTGCAAATCAATGGCTTTCTTTTCTTATAAGGAAAAGTGTCTTTTTCCTATATAATATGTCTTTTTATCTCAAAAGAGATACTCATTACTTCCATGGCATAAATGACTTGAAAACACAACTAGATCCCTGGACTACAATTTTGAGGTCACTGCCATAAAACATTTCTTCCATCTTCCTAACAGTACTTTTCTAAAAGCTATTACTAAAATGAGAACAATTATATACAGTTTTAAAGCATTTGTATGCAAGAAAACTGCTTATCAGCGTCTAGACACTGTCTTCCATAAAATTCATGGATCCACATGTTGCCTCCGAATGCTGGGTTTAGCCTTCAGATCTTTGAGTTAGCTGACAGATGTGCATAATCTCAAACCATTGGTTAGCTCCCTCGTAGCTAAATAGCTCTTCAGATATGTGTGCCAAAATTATTCCAGCTGAGGGAGCAAATTCAGTTCATTACATTTCCTCCAGACCTGGATGCTTTAAATGGCAGCTTAGTAAGGACAAAAACTCTACCTCTAGTCCAACTTTATTGCTCTTGCTCAAACCAGAATCTGGTTCTATTTTGTTCCAGGGGTCACCAGTGTCATAAATGTTTGAGTCCAGGTTTACAACTCTGAAGACTTTGTTTATAAGAATCTAAAATAGAGTTTAGCCCATAATATTTACCTTTTCTTGTTGGAACAACTGTTAGGCTGGATAAATAACAATTCTGAAGTAATATAATCAATGAAGTATAACAGAGTAAATGATGCAAAACAACAGTTATATGGAAGAGGCACGTAGTGGGAGATGACAAGGTATTTTGTTCTATGACAATCAGATTACAATAACTCTGAAGATTGTAAAGGTTTATTTTGTTCCCTGCTCAGGTTCACATTTCAAAAACATAAACTCACACAGAAGACTGTTTGTGCATAAAAGCAAATTTTGTACATGATTATGCTCACGTCAAAAAAAAAAATTAACATCAAGCTCTCCCCTTGTCAGATATTGCAGTGCTGCTTAAAATTAGAAGTCAGAAACCCAGAAAAGACTTCTTTTTTGAGGCAATGATTTTTACATTTAAATTGAAGAAAGCTAATGATTATAAATAAATAATATTTCAGTTGTAACACAAAGGCTTGATCTTCACTATTGAGGACTGAAGTGATATTAACAGCAGATTAAGTTTCTCAATAAGTGACTAGGCTTGTGATTAAACTTCTTTTAGTGTTGGTTAAGACTTCCAGTGCTGGCACACAATAAGCGTGCTCCAACAGTGGTACAGATGCATGAAATGAAATGCTTTTGCCCCAGAGAGGGAAGACCCTTCCCAGCAGCAGATGCAACCTTGCACCATTTGCTTCTGGGGCAGCAGCCCCAGCACAGATTTTGGTTGAGGGCACCAGTGGGTGGCCTGGCCCCACTCCACTCTCTCCCCTTGCAGACATAGAATCATAGAGTTATTAAGGTTGGAAAAGACTTCTGAGGTCATCTAGTCCAACCATCACCCCAAAACACCATGTCTACTAAACCATGTCCTGGAGTGNCTGCCAGGCAGCTTTCCAGCCACTCTTCCCCAAGCCTGTACCGTTGTATGGGGATAACCTGGCTTCTTGTGGCAAAGGTGTGAACGAGCCAGGTGGCACACAGGGGAGCGACCTGTGTAGGGTGAGGAGCAAGGCCCCCTTCATTACCTGCTGTTGCAAAGAAGGCTGAAGGCTGCTTGTGGTGAAGGCAGCTGGGGACTGGCTCTGATCCTACTGTAACAACAAAAGAGATGCAGTGAGAGGCCCTCCAGCTGCAGCTTCTTCTCCTACTGCAGGGCCCAAGGTAGGAGGGGTGACTACACTGGTGCACACACCCCAGATTAGGTGCCCAGTTGACTGGCATTGACCCAGGGCACCCAAAAGAAGTTTAAGGGGAACAAAGAAAGAATCAGAATCTGATCAGTGATGACTGAAACTGAGCACATATGGGATCTGAACAAAAATCTGCCTTTTCATATAAACATCCTAACTTCAATTCAGCAGACAGGTACAGCTTCTTCACAAGCCTGATGGGGATCTGATTATTGTTGATAGCCCCAACTCTGGGGCAGCAGAGAGCCACCTCTGCAAATTACTGCCTGTGGACTTTACTCCTCCCCGTGGCTCAGGGAAAATTCAAGGAATCATTTTGTCTCTGTCCCATAAGTCAGGGCACAGATCTAGACTCAGGTCAAGTCTTTGGAATTTGTGACTGCTGAATTCAGGAAATCTTGTTCCAGCAATTACAGGTATTATCATAATAAGGAAACAAATATGCCTTTTCCTGCAGTGGCATGGTTCTGATTAAGGTCTTCCCTCCAAAATTTTTCCCTCTTTCCATACACTTTCTCTCATGCACATGCAGTCATAAAAAAAGCCCATTCAAAAATCAGAATTTTGTAAATCTCTGAAACAAATTCAGCTCTACTGAGGCTCCTCTACTCTGCTGCCAGTGCAACAACAGCTAACAGTCAGTCTCCCCATCAGTGGTGGACTGAGGGTCGAACAGACCTCCCACTAGAAGCAGAGCCTTGAAATAAATGTTTATCATTTAAAGAGAGGAAATAAATGACTTTCAAATGTTTTTCACCAGCCAGTCTCAGTGTGTCATCCAACTTGCACAAAAATGGATGTTTCTACACAATTACTTGTACTCTGGACTCAACTGTTTCATCTAATAATTGATGCCTCCCACTCACGCACGTTTGCATAAGTTGTTTAGCCTCTTCTACTAGTTAGATTATAAAAATTACATGTGTGGATATGTAGGAGTAGACATACACATATACATCCAGGACAAGAACATTTATTCAGAATGAATTATTTGGCCCTAAAAGAAATGAATAATCTGGGTGGATAATTCATAATTCAAATACCTCTAGAACCCCTGAGAAAAACAACATCAGAGATAATACTTGCGAGTGAAATGCCTTTTTTCAAGCATTATTTCTCAAAACTCGTACAGCCTGCTTAACTAGAAAAGAACAAAATGTCTCAGCCATAGTTCATTTAATCCACTGAAAAGGTTCGTACAATAAAAAGCAGTGTTTGTATTTTCCAAGCAGCTCCACAGACAACTACCTTAATCTCGTTTTAGAAAGTCACATCTTCTAAAAACTCCAGGATCTGGAAATATGAGGGCACAGAAGGGGTTTTCATAGTAACAATTGCTTTTCCTTACAATCATCCTTGATATGACTTTCATTTACACCTGTATATTAACCCCTCAATGAGACATTTCTCCCTCTGAATTCAGATACTGAAACATTGCATAAGCACTCACCCTGTTTCCAGAGCATGGGTAAACAGCTTGCTTGTCGACACAACCCATTTAAAACAGAGCTGAAAGTGCCAAGTGAAATTACTAAATTTGTGTTCCACAAATTTCACATTCAAAGAACAAAATTAGTCAACAGCCACCATTAAGACAAATGCATAAAACCAATGATTTTAATTTAGTTTTGTCCATTGGTCTTACTTATCACTAGTAGTGAATATTTTATAATGTAAACGTAACAAGTGTGCCAGGTGTCGTGTAAATATTGTGCAGACATATTAATTTGCAGCAAGCCTCTACCCAGAACAGTATCTATATGCTGCCACAGACAATGCAGACAAAAGGCAGAATCAATGCAAGAGCAAGTGGTAAGGAAACGATGCTTGAAAGTTAGATTTCCCAATACAGGAATGCTACTTTAGGAACCGCACTCAGCACCTTCGTCCCCAGTGATGATTACCAAACTGTTTTCCCTGAGGATTTATCTCCATGCGTTCACAGACCGCGATATGGCAAAGCACTTACTCAAAGACAAATCACAAGTTTGCTATTGCACCGGGGTGAATCACCAGGCCTGACGAGGCGGCTGATGAGAACTTAGTCCGCTCACTGCCGTACCCACTCGCACAGTCATCCTCTGACAGCAGTTTCGGCACTGAGATTGTAGCATGGTTGAAGGCAGTGAGATTGAAAGGTTTCGGGTGTTGCAATTGTTCCAAAAGGGACCATAAGGCAGCAGTGAAGCTGCCTGAATTCTAGAGGAGTGCTTTGCTACTTGGGGTCCGGAAGGAAAGGTGTACGCACCTGCAGCCCCAGCTGACGGTATTGCCGCTTGCTCCTCTCGCTGGGAAAGCAGTGCCCGGGGGAGGAGGGGGGGGCACCGGAGAGCTCCTGCCCCGGGGGGCACCGGAGAGCTCCTGCCCCGCGGCGCCAGCGCTCGGCCCCGCCGGGGGCGGCCACCGGCGGGTGGGGGAGCCAAAACCGGCGGGTTTTTTTCCCCCCGCATCCTCCCTCCCTCCACCTCCACCAGGGACCTGTTGGCACCGCCCGTGTTTTGCCTCAGCTAAAGAGCGGCGAAACGTTACTCATCCAACCAAAGCAAGCTAGGGGTTATGACTCTCCTTTCCTCCCCTCGGTGCCCGAATGTTCGGAAGGGAGGGGTGCAGCCAGTCCGGCCCCGGGCCGGGG
>VZTL01053570.1:70975-132571 GCA_013400535.1 Scopus umbretta | reverse complement strand
GTGGGGTGGGGGGGGGGGGTGAGGAGAAAGCTGCTACATAAGCAGACAGGTGATTCCCGTGAGCGGGAAGTGGGGTGCTGACGATCCCCTTCCTGCACTCCAGCCCATCATTTCCATTCAAGGCCAAGCTAGAAGACAGGAGGGGATGGGGTTTAAGTCAGCCAAGGCTGGGATGCTCAAAGGAGTTTCAGAGCTGGCAATTTGGCCTTTGAACTTTTTGGGATGCTGTGGAAATTCCCAGCCTTTTGGCAGTGTCTTGCCCTTCCCTGCCCAATTCCTGAATGCCCAAGTGTGCATTAATGGGCATGTTCATATCACTGGAGAGGACCTTGTGCCCGGCTTAGATACACTCTTGATATCTTCATGGTTATGGGCCCCATTTTGGTCTCAGTGGTGCAACTGAGCGGATTTGCTTTGCATTTCTTCTACATCATGCCATCCTCTGGGGAAAGCCATCTTCCTGCTGGGGATGTGGAAGCACCCCTGTTCCAGCTGACCTCATGTGTTGGGCACACTGGAGCCCCAAGACAATCCCCTTCCCACTGGAGGACCTTGACCACTGAGTTCAGTGGGAGCATGACCAAAACATCAGCAGGAGCAGGTCCAGGTGGCCCAAGATGTATTCCCCTTGGAGCTATGGTCAATCTGGGCAATAGGGGTTTGGTGTTGGGCTGTTCCTGCCACCCGGGGAGCCGGTGTTCAAAATCCCGGTCATTTTAGCAGGAGCAAAGTAGGGCTTAACATTTTGTTTCTGTCTTAGTTTGGCAAACTGAATTTTCCCCTTTTCACCTGATCTACACATCCAAGATTCACTAAGAAAAATAGTTGCTTCCTCTGAGGCCAGAAACAAGAACTTGTGTTGGCTTCAGGTGTTAGATGAGGAGTCTTGGTGCTACTTGTTGGTGGTGTTAGTCCTGTTAGGTCAAGATGTGGAGCTAATGAGTCCAAGTTATCTTTGGTTCCCATTCTGGTTTGGTTTGGTCTTTTGGTTTTTCATTCATTTGGTGAGGCCACAATTCTGCCACCAGTTTCCATCTTCTGAATGCAAAGAACCAGGGCTTTAACGAAACATTTCACCAGCAATTAAAGAGGGAATTGGAACCATTGCGGAGTTTGCATTGTACGGCCTCTGTAATTACTTACCTGTCTGCAGATGATAGGCTGAATTTTGCTCCCATCAAGTCAACAAGGGTTTTTGTTGTTGTTGTTGACTTCACTGGGAGCAGGATTGAGCCGTACTATATATATAAATATATATAAAAATATATATATGATATATATATAATATTATATGTGTAATATTATATATATATATCAGTGTAATATTTACAAATAAAACTGTGATCTCGTCTAGAGAAAAATGTATTCATATTACCAACTGCTCTTCCATATTTATGTATCATATTGTATCTTTTTATTATTGTTATAATTATTATGATTATGGTTATTATTATTATTGTTATTATTATTGTTATTATTATTATTATTATGGAATCTTTCTTGGCACCTTTTGGAAGCCACGTCAACCAATACTCCAATGAAGTGCTGAGGATCTATTTTCACAAGAATTCTACTGGTCTACTGTATAAAAGAGAAAAGAAAAAAAAAAAGAAACAAGCAAAATACAGTTCAACCCTTAATTCTGTACCTCACGCCTGTACGTTTGCTGCTCCGATTTTGGGTTTTATTTTGCGTTCGTTTGTTTTTAACGGATCTAATTTAAGTCTCCAAGCAATATATAAAGATGTAAATAGTAAAGCTTATTTATTAAGATTGTCATCTTTTTTAATTTATATTTACACAATTGTTCATCTAATTTATTTTTTTTCAATACATTTTTTAACAGTTGTCCTTTTTTTGGTTCATGATGTTTTTAAAATCATTTTCACAGAATTTCTTTATACAGGTTTTTCTCTTTCTTTTAATAAGCAACAACTTCCTCTGGTCTTTCAAAAACAGGTCATGTTTCACTCAAAAAAAGTTATGTCAGATTCATCAGAAATATTTTGCCATTGTTGATTCCTATACCCTAAAGTTCTATATTATATAAATATATAATACCTTGTATGCTTAAATATTTAACTGTGTGATTTTGTATATATCTTCATACACATGCTCACACACATATGAGGGTTAATGTCCCCAGATGCTGGGAGAACAGAGAATCAGAAACACAAACAATATAAGCTTGTATTAAAGAGTTCTGAACTGGACCACTTGCTCTTGCCATGTCTCCTTTGCTTTCGGTCGAGCCGGCCCCGAGCATCACCAGGTACCCTGGGGGGGTGAGCACAGCACACATCTGGTTGCACAGCTGCACAGGCCACCCTGTCCACGTGCTCATGCTGAGCTCCAGCACTTTGGTTTTGGGCAGGGGTTTTGAAAATCACAGTGTTTTGACAGAGCCCTGAGGGGAGAGGGCTGCTGCAAGTGGAGGGAGGCAGCACTGGCCAGAGTCACATGTCAGCCCAAGAGCCCATTTCACCTCCAGCAGGTTTGGTTCTGCCAAGGTCGTTCAGGTCCTGCTTCACTCAGGGCAGACCAGTGCCCAGTGTAGATTTTGGTGTGAGAGATGCTTGAAAAATTGGAGGCTGGATGCTGCTCATTTTAAAAAGATTTTTTTTTTAAAGTTATCCACAGTCTCTGCTCATGCTTTCCACCACATGCAGAACATGGTCATCCAGAAAGTGAGTCCCTACAGAAATTTGCCTTGACTCGGGGATATTACCTAGGAGGGAAGGAAGGCTGAAAGCTAAGTATGTGCAGCCACCGAGCTGAACATGCTGATGAACAAAGCCTTTGGACACACAAGAAAACATACAGTTAAAGATAAGACAGTCTCCAGTGGTCAAGAGATAGCTGCGCTTGCACTTCTGCCACACCAGACCAAGGCCTTGTAAGATACGCACAATAAGCTCGTGCATGTCTGGTGATGATAAAGCCCCGTGCCTAGTGTACACGCACGCATGCAGTGTTACCTGTCCTGGCCCCAAGCTCTGCTCAGAGCTGGCTCACCTGCAATAGACACATGTCTTTCTCCTCCTGGAGAATGACGCTCTGCAACCCTCTACCGTCATTTTGGTCGGCACAGTGATGGACACATCTTAGTTACATGCCCACAGGCATGCACAGGTCCAAAAGGAACAGGGTGGACTCAAGCTGTTTGGTCTTGCTAACATGTGAAATAACCTGAATGGGATTAAGAAACTTTTGGTCCTTCACCACCAAAAGTGGCTTTTTGTTGCAATGACAGGTGTTTGTGGAGAGGAGGGTGGGCTGGAGGAGCTGCAGCTCCAGCAAAGCCTGCAGCAGCTCAGGGTTCAACCCTACACAGCATGTGCAGCCCACCTGCCCCCAGCCAAGGGCAACTTCCCCGGACAATTAAGTTGAACAGTCATTAACGGCAAAGTCCTTTGGCCCCATTCTGGCCCAGTAGCTTTGCGGATTTTCCTCGCTGAGACTTTGCCTCCCCTTGGTCACAGCCATGCTGGTCCTGCCGTGCTGCCCCACTTGGCTGATGCCACCCCTGCACTGTTGCTGCTCCAGCGGGACCACCACGCCGGGTCTGGGGCCATGGTGCAGGACTCAGCTTGTCACCCGCTCAGACCCTGCTGTGACAGGCAAGGAAGGGGACTTCATGCTGTTATGCTGATAAATCTGTATTGATTCAGCTTCCAAATGTGAATTGATTCAGCATCAACATCTCCAAACATTGAGGATGCACATGCAATCAGGATAGGTGCCATTTAGCCCTGACAGTTATTGACCCCTGATCCTAAAGAGAGTAATTTTTAACCCAGTTAACTCCCAAACTCATTAATGATTTAATTCCCCAGGAAAACCCTGATAAAACAGAGAGGCTGGGAGCATGGGGAGAGGACAAGGAGGGGGTGCATGGGGCAGGACTGTTCCATACCAGCTATGCTTTCCCTCTTACACATTTCCCTTTGATCTGTTTTAGTCAGCATTGGGCATTACACTGCTAGCTCCACTGGCCATCACCTTGGCCCTCTTTAAAAGTGTGGCAGTAAAACTATAGTGCATAAACAGCCTCTGGATTGAACAATAACTTAATTCCACATCACACAATCCATGGGATGTTTGGGGGCAATCATAGAATCATAGAATGCTTTGGGTTGGAAGGGACCTTTAGAGGTCATCTAGCCCAGACCCCCTGCAGTGAGCAGGGACATCTTCAACCAGACCAGGTTGCTCAGAGCCTCATCCAACCTCACCTTGAATGCTTCCAGGGATGGGGCCTCCACTACTCTCTGGGCAACCTGTTCCAGTGTTTCACCACCCTCGTCGTAAAAAATTTCTTCCTTATGTCCAATCTAAATCTACCCTCTTTTAGTTTAAAACCATTATTCCTTGTCCTGTCACAACAGGCCTTGCTAAAAAGAGTGTCCCCATCTTTCCTGTAGGCCCCCTTTAAGTACTGAAAGGCCACAATAAGGTCTCCCTGCAGCCTTCTCTTCTCCAGGCTCAACACCCCCAACTCTCTCAGCCTGTTCTCGTAGGAGAGGCGCTCCAGCCTTCGAATCATTCTTGTGGCCCTCTTCTGGACCTGCTCCAACAGTTCTATGTCCTTCTTGTGCTGAGGGCTCCAGAGCTGGACGCAGTATTCCAGGTGGGGTCTCATGAGAGTAGAGTGGCAGAATCACCTCCCTTGACCTGCTGACCACACTTCTTTTGATGCAGCCCAGGATATGGTTGGCCTTCTGGGCTGCAAGTGCACACTGTTGGCTCCTGTCCAGCTTATCATCCACCAGTACCCCCAAGTCCTTCTCCACAGAAGTCCTCCTGACTTCTGACGGAAAGATGAGAATTTTTTTTTTTTTTTTTCCCCACACAGGCATAAGTGAGTCAGTATAAAATTGTTTAGCATTTTGACTGTCAAAATCCACTGCAATATAATGAGTAGGGAGAGAGAGAGAGCACGAGCGAGAGTGCATCACGTTTTCTATACCATCCTTGTCTACGGTCAATGTATCATTAATAGGATATAAGCGCGTCACAGACAGCCCTATCAATAAAACATACTGTAGATAAAAAGGCCCATAAACAATGTATTAAATGGCTTGTGTCTATAGCAATATACAAATCAATTGGCTGTGTGTTGAACTATCTATTAAGCATTAATAAGGACCTTAAGATGGGAGCAACACATAAAGCCAGCGAACAGCAGGCAGCTTGCTCCTGCTGGGCTGGGCTGCATTTGCTGAGTTACGTTCAGCTCTTCCTCCCGCATGGGCACAACCACCCGAGCACAATCAATAGAAATGCACAGTCAAAACAACAGTTTCCATGTCCAGTTTACATGTTTGTCTGGAAATCAATTGCTAAAGAGAGGGAGAGGGGAAAAAAAAAATCAATATATGCATTGAACAAGATCTGAAGTCACTGTCCTGCGTGATGGCAACAGGGCTCGTGGCCACCAGCAAATGTTAAGTCTAGCTGAGATCTAGCAAGGAAGGCAGCTTTAATATCTCAGCCCCATAGCTGTAATGCCGGTCACCTTACTGTGTGGTGACCAGCCCAGGGAGTCTTGTGACATGTTCAAAGTCACCCAGACCAGGCCACCAGCTTCTCCAAGAGACCCATGTGCTGAAATGACTCCGAGGCACTTGTGACACCAGATGCGATTTCTGTTAGCTGCCTTAAATCAAAAGGAGCTGACTGCATCAATTATATGTGAAGGCCAGGGAAACTGCTTTGAATTCATATGGCAAAGTCCTCTCCCAGCTGAAAGGCACAGGTTCTCAAACAAGTACGGCACTGGTAATGGTGGTAATGGGAAAATGAAGCTGTTAGCAACTTTGAACAATTTAGACAAAAAGGCACAGAGGCTTAAAAGAATGCTTCTGTAGGCAGACTGGAATATAATGGAAACTACTCACAAGTACAAAAGAAAACTTCTTTCCATGTAAGCAAGAGCATATGAAGATCAAATGAACATTCAGATGTGTGTGCTGGCAGATGTGTGCCCATGTGTTCGCTTGCTTACGCACACACAGAAGCACACACAGACACACACACAAACCCAGCAACGACTTTGTGGTCCAGCACTTATCTTTTCCTGGACTTGTTCATCCCACTTCCTCAGCTTTTCAGTTTCTAAGGCACACATCTGGGAGGTGACGAAAAGTGAGCAGTTCCCAGGCCAGAATTCTCCTTTTTGCTGCTCATTAACTACCACAATACTATGATGGCCCCACATTTTCCCTCTGCCCTGAATTGGAATAACAGCTGCCTACATCATTCAAGTCAACAACTGGCTTAAGTTCTCTGATAAAATGCAGCCAAAGGGCCAGGGTCTTAAATTTTTTTTAAGTACAAATGAGGCAATACTGTGTCAAAATAGTTTTAAAGGTCTTGAGAATCTTTTAGCTGACTTGTCTCGGGCCTGGGGAGGATCGTTAGTGGTTAAAAACAGCTTTCACAAAATTATTTTTTTTTTTTTCAGCTAAAAAGTTATTCACAACTTCTTGATTGCTTTACTTAGGATGAAGGAAAAACTAGTCCAAACAGCAACATGGTCACTCCTAGCCACCTACCCTGCCCTGCTCTTAAGATGCTACCTGCCAGTTTACCCATTTATAAATCACTCCCCTACTTGTATAATTTTTTAAAGAAGCCTAGGAGCCTCATATCTAAGCTCACTGCTGCTCCCCTTTATCCTCATCCAGCCCACAAGAATGAACTGACTTATGCTTCAGGTCTGTTGGCATTTTTGATGAAAGAGTTGAAATACGGGGATGGTTCTGGCTCCACTTCAAAGCCCAGCTCTCTCTTTGGGCACTCACCTTGTAGCACAGATGTGCTCAAAATAAGCAGGTTCTTTTCAAAATGTCACCGTAGTAACATGGTCTTCCCTGAGCCCTGATGCCGCTGTGTTTCAGTAAGGCATGAAGGCTCCACACCACAGTGGCTGCTAAATGGGCTTGGAGTGACGGGAGTGTGGGCAGGAGCAGGGAAGGGAAACGGAATCCTTTTTATTGCACACTTTATGAACACTGGAATGCTCAAACTTTCTGCCCAAGAATTTAAAGCCTCCCAAGCCCCACAGCATCATACAAGATGTCAAAGCTGAAGCACACCACACTGATTCAAAGCAGTCCTTGAAGCCTTTGCAGCTCCTGGTGCCTGGGAGCTGCTGAGACCCCTTTGGGCCCAGCCTTGTCTGCCCCAGCCCAGCACTGTGAATGGCTTTTGCAGGGCCAGAGCTGCCCAGGGCATGTCCCCCCACCATGGTGGGACTATAAGGCATGGTCCCTCCTGTCTTAATGTCACAGCCACCAACACTGGGGGAGGCAGACAGGTCACGTGTGCTAGGAAAAAAAAAAAAAAAAAATTGAAACCTTTTCCTTTGCATCTTGCAGTGCACAAATTGATTCACATTGGTGATGCTCAGCTTCTGAAGAGCTAATTCTGCCTCTGGCCCAGCAGGTACAACGCACAGTTTACATCCTCCTAGTGCAACAAGATGTGAGGTGGAAGGCCACCGAGGCATCTGTCACATCACAGGGCATTATCATGGCTAAGCATTAGTGTTCCTGCAAGGCTTTGCCCATCCCAGGTACTCCCCATGATGGAGAGGACCTGGGCTGCCCGTGTTGAAGAGCCTCTGACACTCCCTTGGTTTCTTCCCCAGATTCAGCAGAGCCTGCCTCATCCAACCAAACAAAAATTTAAAAAAAAAAAAAAAAGAGGAAAAGCAGAAACCAAATAAATAAAAGCGCAAATGCAGCACTTGACTCCAGAGGCCTTTGCCGTGGGAAGAAGCTGTCCCAGAGTGGTGTGTCATCGACAGCACAGCAACCCAAACAATCAGCCCCTCTGTGCACCGTGCCAGCTGCAGCCCTGCCTGGACAAGGGCGGTGGGGAACAATGGCCGTGGGGACAATGGGGATTGTTCAGGGCTGCTCTGCTCCTCGGAGGGGGCAGACCCACACAGCCCTGGGAGGGGACCTGTGGCTGTCACCAGCTCTGAGCTGCCAAACAAATGGCAGAGTTGGGGTGCCCTTAGGAAGGGCGTGTGCCCACTGGGACATTCCGGGGATGCTGAAAGTGGCAGTGAGTATGTTTGTTAAAAGGAAAAGTGTAAACATATGTATGGTGAAGACGAGGAGCCTCTGCAGAGAAACCACCTCCTGGTGCTGAGCTGGAGTTTACGGGGTACAAGAGGGTGCATGGATGGTCTGAGCAGAGCCAAGCTGCCAAGGAGCAGCCGATGCTCCGTATGCACCCAGGACTGCTCTTTTGATGCCGTTACCTGCACACCCACTCACTGCGAAGGCACATGGAGGAGGTTGCTCCCTTTGACCTGAACTCATCCTACAGCTGGTGACTCCATCCAAGCGCCATTGATGCCAGGTTACCCTTCCCTGCTTCATGCCATCAGGCAAATAATTTCAACCCTGCAAATGGATGTGGGTAGTTTATCTATTAAACCTGGATGATGGCATCTTTTTGCCCCACTCACTTTTCATGTTTCGTTCACCCCTTGGTTGCTCTCCCCACCCAGGACAGTGTCGCCCCGTGGTCTGCCAAATCCTGGCCAGTGGAACAGCAAGGTCAGGGTAGAGGTTGGCAAGAGGAACCAGCTCCTAAGGCAGCAGCAACTTGCTTTGGAGCAAGGATCCCTTTTACCTAAGGGAGCCAGAGGAATGGTGGTGGGGGGGTGTGTGCGTGCGCCTGCGTGCGCACACACACACACACTACAGGGCACGGGTCCATCTGTCAGCATCGCTAGGCTGTGACTACAACTGTTTATCTTGAAAGCCAGAGGGTTACATTCTCCAAAGTTTCCAGGGAGAAAATACAGACCCTTCCTTTCAGCTGCACGCTGGAGAATGTGTAACCTTGACAAATTCCTTGGTTTTGTTTGGCTTGGGTAAGCTGTGCCGGCTAGCATCACTGGCCAAAGGTTCTTCTGGCTTTGATCTGGGAGCTAGGTGCTCTTCTCGACAGGTTAATAGCCGTCAAACTCTGCAGCCTTCCTGCCCAGGAGTCTAGACTCTTCCACCTGCTGTGTACATATTAACACAGGCTTACACACAACTCGCTCTGTATACGTACCCGTACACAACAGCCAGCCTCACCAAGGATGCAAAGCGAAACTCTTCAGCAGCCTTCCAAGGTAAGCAGCAAGAATTAAGCCCCGAGTCTCTGCAGCAGACACAGCTGCAGCGCAGAGCCGGGTGACAGCCAGCCTGTCCTTGTGCTGCTTGTGGTTTTTTTCCCAGCAGAAGTTAGGTCTACCAGAGCTGAAAGTCTCCTTTCCATCATCGTCTGCTGCAAAATGGCCTTGTGCTGTGGGCTTTGCCTCTTCCCCCAAGCTCTGCTGAGGGAGGCTGCTGGGATGGGTATCCCAGGTGCAAAAAATACCACTGTGGGGGAGCTCACTATCAGAGTGGAGAAAAACGTGCTGAAGGGCATCCAGCCAGCTGCACTCTATTTTGGCTGGCATCTCCTATTCCTAATGCCTAGCACCACACTCATGATGGTCAGGAATCCCACGAGCAGCATTAGCCCCATCACACCTACAATCGCCTCCAGCCTCGGCAGCAGCGTTACAGAAAACACAAGCAATTTGTGCATCAGGTTGGTCAACACCAGCTCTCACCCGCAGCGAAACCGCAGAGCTGCTCTCCATCTCAGCACACACTGCGCGAAGCTTTCAAGAGAAATGAATCATCTCTGAGCAAAACCAAACAAAACCAAAATAAACTCCGTGTTTGTAAAACACAGGGAAAGGCACAGCTGTGCGCCAGAGCCTTGAGAAAACAAGATGGCTTCAAAGCACCTGGAGGTGCACGCAGTGTTATCAGCAGCATGCTCTCGGCCTGGGACCAGCCAGGCTGCGTGCGGTTGCTGCTGGCCCTGCTGGTCTCCGCATGTGCCGTGTCCCCCCCGAGCGACTGGGACCTGTCCTGTGGGGCGATGGAGCCACTGCCCACTCTGCAGCTGTCGGGAGGGGAGGATCAGTCCTGGTCAGTCTGCATCAGTGGCTCTGAAGTGACGTTTAGGGGTTTTCCCTGCCCAGGGATGTATATACTGTGTCATGGCAGCACATGAAATGAGCAGCTTGGTATAACACCACAGTGCCAGAAACACCGCACTGGGCATCAGCCGGGAAGCCTGCCCACTTGCACTTAGAGGGTTTTGCCATGTTTTGTTTTACACAATAGCAAAATGGAACAAATCTTGCCTCACGTCCTCCCACACCAGTGTTTCCCATTTTGGGACGTGCAAGATCTGTGAGCTCCGGTCTCTCTGCAGCTCACACTCCTGCTTCAGGCCTGGCTGGTGCACCGGGTGCTGGATGGGTACTGACAGCTCTGCCAGGGCTCGGCAGCTCAGGCCAAGCAAACACAAAGTCTATGTTCATCTGCAGCAAGTCACAATCATCTCCTTCATCCCCACAACCAAACTCCATGGCCACCAGCCACCTACAAAGGGCAAAGGGATGGTTAACGGGCAGCAGCAGTGCTGGGGGATGAGAGGTTTTAATACACATGTGGGATCATGGTCCCTCCATGGCCCTTGTGCTCAGAAGCCCAGATCCTTCAGTGTCACTGTCCTCTCCCTCTCCATCAGAAAAAGGGATTTAGCTTAAAATTTCAGACCTCAGGCAACCTGCAATGCTTTGCAACGCTCCACAGGCTGCTATGTCAAGGCAACGTTTTCTGTGAACTCCAGCAGGACTTTGACCAGGTACTGGAGGCCTTTCCAATGTGAAACATCAATGTGGCTCAAGACAAATGAAGAAGGGCAGGAAAAAAAGTAGTTTGAGAGAAACGATCAGAATTATTTGGGTGGGTACAAATCAAGCAAATAGGTTTAGTTCAAGAAGAAAAAGGTCTCTGGCTGAATTTCTTCCACATCAAATCCTGCACCTTTGTTTGGTTTCAAAACATTTTCATTTTGAAACTCACCTCCTGGATGTTTGCTTTTATGTTAGAGGGTTAAGTAACCCGAAAAACTAAACAAAACTATTTGCTTTGGGCTGACTAAAGGGATTCATTCAACCCACACTGTTCCCTCTTCCCCCTCCAGGTTCATTGTTTTGCTTTAAAAAGAAAAAGCAATAGCTTTGAGCTGATATGATTTTTGCGTTTCCCCACCCCCTCACCCTCTTGCACTTTTTGGTTTGGCTACCAGGCCGAGAAATTCATTACCCACAGGGATCCCGGGCCAGCCTGACCCACATCTGACAGTAAAAGAAACCAGATTATCCATGTCTTTTTAGCCCCTGGCTTCCTTCTTGGGCTTTCCCACATGCTTCCAGCTCCCACTGGGGCCAGATGTTGGGGAGGGAGAGGACCCTACACAAAGAGGCTGCACTTTCCCCTCCTCTCCACACGTCCAGCTCTTGGGGTCAGCACCGGTTTCCAGATACGGCCCCTCATCTCAGCCACATCCCAGCACAGGGACAGCCACCGGTGGTGCCCTCTCTGGTCCTGAAATCCTACAAACGCCCAAGCGGCGGTGACACAGCATCAGGAAGAAACACCAAGGAGGCAGGGGAGATGGACTTAATATGAATCTTTAATGCACAGAACAAGCTGCCGGGAGCCTTGCGAACGAAGGCTGCGCACGGAGCCGGTCCATTGACTCGGAGTGGTACAAAAGCCCAGCTTGCCTGCAGCGTCCCGGCACCTGCCTGGCATCCCCCTCCGGGACCTTTGCCAGCAGCACAGTGTCGCCGGCCACCTGTGCCACCTCCTCCTGGCGTCCTCAGCCACCCGGGCAGCGGGGCCCCTCGCCCCACAGCTCCTGCCCACGACAGGGCGGGCAGGGAGGGGGTCACCCTGCGCCCAGCAGTTCCCCTCTGCCTGGCCCTGGCCTCGAGCGGGTATCTCCTCCTCCCAGGGTTTTGGAGCGTGTAGTCCAGGAAATTCAGTAAGAAAAGATTAAAAAGGAGAGGCTTTTATGCTGAGTCAAATTAGGTAATTTCTTTTTTTTTTTCCTCTTGAAAAAATAAAAAAAAGGAAAAGAAATTAAAGTCCAACTTGCTGATTTCTTGTTTCTCTGCCATCTGCGTGAGAAAGTCCTGTTTGGCCTCGCTGTCCCCTTCTACCCCTCCGAACGCCACCCGACCCCGAACCCCACCAGCCACTCAGCGCATCACGAGTCCTCGACTCCTCGGAGTCCCTTTGCCTCCCACAGCTCCAGGCCCGCTCCTTCCCTCACCGCCCCTTGGATTCCCCATACGTGTTGCGCAGCATGGAGACCATCTTCTCCTCACATGTTACTTTGGTGTCCTTTAGGATGCTGTACCAGACCATGCCGGGTGGCCGGACTTCTTCACTGCGGCAGAATAAGTAGGGCATGGTCTCGGTGCGGCTCTGGATGTAGGCACTGCGTAGCAGGGTTGAGCAGTGACTGCTGACCTTCTCCAGCCTCCTCAGGATCAGGTGTGCCTTCCTGGAGGGGACAAACAGAGATAGAGACAGAGCGGGGCAGGCAATGCAAAGAGGAGACCAGAAGCCAGGACTCCTGTGTTCCGCCACCGGCTCGGGCTTGTGACAAGAACAGACAAGACCTGTTGCCTAAGACAATGTTTCAAGTGGGGAGAAGCTCTGTTTTGCTCAAAAGTTCTGGGTGTATCTACTGTTTCACAGCACCAGGTCAACGGGGCTGGAAGGACCTCAGGTCTGACCCACTAGAGCAGCTTGGGTGCCCTGGGGACACTGTCCGCCCCTGGCTAGATAGTCACCACCACCACCACGCGCTCTTGGCAGGCTCCAGCGCATGTGCTGGCCCCTGTGCACCCTGGTAAGACCCCCAGCACCTTACTGCTCCCGACTGATAAGCCCAGCCGTCCCTTTCCTGTTTTCCCAAGTCTCCAGAAGGCAAATAGCCCAAAAGGACTGACACTAGAAGAGTGAGAAATAAAAGCACAACACATTAAGACAAAACAAAATAAACCCGTAAGAAACCAAGAATCCCCTCATGGGAGTCTGTAAAGTGCTAAATCAAACAAAGGGAGGGAAAGAGGGTTTACTTCAGTGGTCTGAAAGTCTCAAGATCACAGACTATTTCCTCTCCCTCTGGTGCCACAGGAAAGCTCTGGATTCAGGGCTAGGGGATTTTGCAGTTCCTACAGGAATGTAAATTCCCGATAATGATATGTCAGGGGCAGCGCTGTCAATCAGCGAGGCATAAACATGGGGATTATTTGATTATGAAAGCTGAGTGGTGTTTCAGCCCAGGCTGAGCGCTCCCAGCCAGGGGGGGAGCGCCGGGAGCCTGATGTGGCCGCACACCCTCAGGCACCCAGGGATGGGACGCTAGGGAAGGGCTGGCCAGAGTCGCCCCAGCGCCAGAGCAGAGGGCAGAGGCGGCGGCAGGAGGCAAGAGGGCATCCCGGCATCCCCAGCTGGCTACAGACCTCTCCCTCCGGAGTGGGAAGACTGGATGAAAGGCTGTAAGAAACCACTGCTCCTCCAGGGCTGCACGTGGAAAACTTCCCTGCTCCTCCCCAGGGTTGCGGGCTCAGGGCCGGCTTTCCAGAGGAAGGGAAGAGCAAAGGGAGTTGGGCCTTCTTGGACAACACGACATGGTATCCATGTATCAATTTAATCTATAAAAAGAAGCCTGTCTAAGCAATTTGAGCCTCATTAGCTACACACACATGTATAATAATGATGTCATGGGCTGAGCTATGCCCAGCTCTGACAGAGTACCCTTACTCATACTACTCTCCATAGCAGCTGCCAGACCTTCTACAGACCTTCTACCATCTGGTGCTCCCACTGCGCATGAAGAGCTGACACACTGCCAGGAACAGGTCCTTCACTGGTGGGTGCCTGCCACTAAGAAGTTATGAAATTCTACGATGGCATTAGATGCTTTTAGTAAAGAGTGATTGATTAAAGCGAAGCTCAGTAGCAAATCAAAGTCTGTAGTGACTGTCACTACAGTTAACAAACTTCAGCAAATCACAGTCACTGTTGCTGGAAGGGACCAAAAGACCTCATCTGTGCCATTTCCTTGCTGGGATCAACCTGCCCTGATGAGTATCTGTCTAACCTGTTCTTAGAGCCAAGAGCTGGCAACCCCTCCACTGCTCACCCATCCTAATGCTGAAAAATTATTTCTTATCATCTGTGCTGATTCTCCCTTTTTTGTCAGGGAAGGCTGAGCAAGCACAGGGCCCATGGTCAGCTCGTAGGATGGACTTTTATGTGAGCTCACAGTGCTCAGGAGAAGAGCTTTCAGCAAGAATACCCTCCTCCTCAAAAAGGATAACTCTTGACTTTCTAAGGACATAGCTCCATGGTCACCCTTATTTATCATAAATCATCTCTTCTGCCAGAAGGGGTTATTGCACCTTCACCAGCTGGTCCCTGCCCACTTGCTTGTGCTGGTGCAAGTGTCCATTAGGCCAATGTGGGGAAGTTGTCCGTCCAAAGGCCAACCAAGTAACCCATGGAGCTTCCCTCAGCCTGGTTCCCACTCCAGCTCACCACAAGGCCTTTCCCAGCCATAGCAAGAGGGGAGTGACAATGACCGGCCATGACCAGCCCTTGAGGCAAACCCCAGCGGTGGATAACCATGACTTGGCTCTAACCTAGACAAGTGGTGGACTCCCCAGCACACACCTACACATGCTTGCTGGCCAAGCTCTTCTCTTCCTCTCTTCCCTTTTCACCACTTCACCTTTCTCCTCCCCTCCATAGCTTTCTTCACCCACCTCTCACTTCTCCCCTGCAAAACCTGCTCATTCCTGTGCCTCCATTTCCCTTGGTCTTCTCTATCTTCCCATTTTCATTACTTGCCCCACCATACTTCCATGATCTTCCGGATTTTGCTAAAAATCACCATGTTGTCCTTGCTTCCTGATACATACTTAGGTCTCTTATTCAGGCAAATATTCCTATGTGTGATGAGCAGCTTGAGATGGCAAGAAGTCCAAGAGTCAACCCGTTCAGACCTGCTGATATCTCATGTGCTGTGCTCCTCAAGGAGCTGGTCTCCACACACCTGCTGCATCTGCAGTTGTGCTTCATACAGTTGGCCCCAGGAAAGTACTGATGTTTAAAGGTGGGATGCAGTACCTGATGGGTTGGCCCTATAAGGATGCTGAAAACACACTGTGCTGTGGTCAAGGAGGAGATAGATAGGGTGATGGGGAGGGAGAGAATCAGGCCCCTCGCTCTCAGTGTCTGGTGCCAAAGCTCCAGTTTTGATGGGTTTCACTGCTTTGAGTCATTTATTTTAGTGGGGTAATGAAGTCATGTGTAAACGTTAGATTTAGCTCTTGGCTGTCAGCTGTTCCCTTTTAAAAAAAATTAGGAGAAAGAGAGACAGTGGGCGAGGGGAGGCGTGAGAAAGAGAGAGAGGCTTTCTGGTGGAGGCTGGGTAATAAATTACAGGAGCAGTTCTCGGGCTGCCAATTTAACACCATAAATCAAGCCCTGGGTATTACCCAAGTGCTCCCTGTGGAGGGCTGTCGGGTCAGAACGACCACCTTTTCAAATACTGGAAATGAAATCTTCCTAAATGCTGACCAACCTCATCCCTGCCAGCAACAGTAATTTATTGCCTTATTAAAGGGCAGGAATTGGGAGAGGGCGGCAGGGGAGCAAGCAAGGGGGGAGTCACTCTCATGGCTGCCTGTGGCCAGACCCCGAGCTCTCAGCCCCCAAAGGGATGAAGCAGCCCCCTTCCCCCTCACCCCCTAGCCTGGACCAGGGGGTGCCCCCACGTTGGTGTGAGCCAGCGGTGCTGTCCCACCTGCCATGTGCCCACCACAGGGGCAGTTGTTTTAAGTTGGCGCCAGCCAGGGTCTGATTCTGGTCTCCACTTATGTGATGGATTTCAGAGGTCACAGCCACAGTCATAAATGATGAAGAGGGGGATTTAAAAATAGTGACGTCTCTACGTGGCTGCTTCCCTTGTGGCATGGTGGGGGAGAGGAAAGGGGAGGGGGGTGGGTGTCTGCTGCCAGGGCACTTTCTAAGGGCTTGTGCATGAACCAGGGGCCCCAGTGCAAGGGAGTGCGGTGGCAGTGATTGCACAGAGGACAGGGCACTGAGGTCCCTGGTTGCCAGCCCCAGTGTCCAAGAGAAGGAGACACGTTACCTCCTGCTCTGCCCAGCCCTGGGTGTACTTCTGCAGGGACATTTGTCCCCCAGCCGCACAGGGGACAGCAATCACTCACCTTGATGGCTGGTGTGGGATGAAAACATATCCAGAGCCAGCACCGATGGCTGGTGCGGGATGAAAACATATCCAAAGCCAGCAAAATGTTGCCCTATCTCACTTAGGAGGAAGATGCTAAAGGAGAATGAACCAGCATGAAGAAACAAAGAAGAAATGATACCTGGGCGGGAGGGAAGGATGAGCTTCCCGGGACTGCTGTGGGAGAGGATGGCTGCCTGGCTGCTGTGTTCCCGTATCGGGTGATTTTGTCATAAATTCAGATTTTTCCACTCTACTGAGAACTGACCTGGGTCTGTCAGCCCCTCGTCTGAGAGGACAATGAGTCCGGGACTCGATGGCCTCTTATCACAGCCTCCCATCAGTACATTGCATTCTCCCTCGGTACCAGAAGGCAGCTGCTCCGGGGATGCACTTTGCCTCCTGTGGCTGTCCCGGCTGCCTGCCTGGGTGACTCGCTCGAGCAAAGGAGAGGCTGAGAGCCCTGGGCTGATGCCACATGCTGACCCTGTTGTTGCTGTAGCCATAAGTAGGGGCACTGAAGGAAGATTTTAACTTAGTCATTTGTCCCGCCTCCTCCTAAAAACCAGGCCCTGTTTACAGTGGCCAAAAGAATTGTCCCAAAAATGCAGTACAAGAAAATAATAGAGAAATCTCCCTGTTGCTGCGTCAGGAAGCACTCTGGCTGCACAGATCCTAAGGTCTGAATGCACAGTGGCATTAAACCTCCACTGGTTTAGACAGATTCTTCTGTTTTGTTAGAACAAATTAACTCTGTGAGATTCACTTGGTGTCTGTAAGAGGAATGGGGGGAGCAGGAAAGGGGTTGTTGTTGCTAAAGGAGACTAGCAGGATGAGGCAAGCCAGGTGCCAAGATGCTGCTGACCACAGAAAGTCCTGGTTTAAGGCCACCTATGAGCTAAGTTTTTAATGTCTCCTTAATGTAAACCGTCTGGCTGGGACATCTGGCTGTCAGTGTGTCTTCTTGCAAGCAGCTGTTTGCAGTAACCTGTAGCTTTCATGGAAACTGGGCTCACGAGGACTCCAGAGTGATGTATTTATTACACGGAGGCAATCAACTTCCCTCTTGTCGCTCAGTTTTATGAGCGAACATTTACTGTGAAGCTGAGGCTCATCTGATAAACATTTCAAGGTATGAAAATGAATGTCTCCCTGGGAAGGAGAACAGTCTGTCAATTAAAATCGTGTTACGAGGTGGCCTCCCTTGGCAAAGTCTCGCTCACCTCCCACTACGTCAGTGCCTCTGTTTCTGTCCAAGCTCCCTGAGAAGCAAGGCTGGACAGCAGAGCTCCACTTTTGTCAAGAGCCTGGCACCGGTTGCCGCAGCATTTATATGTGCTTCTCCTTGGCTGTAAGTCACATATTTCTCAAGTACAGAACAGGGGCATACAAGCACTGCTAGGAGCTCATCTGGCTTGGTGAGGGAGGCAGACAGCAGCTGAATTGACCACTGACTCCAGATGTAGCTTGGTATAGAGTCAGGCAATACAGGCAATTTAAATGTCACCTTGCAAATCTCATGACTTGATGTAGGTATCAGGCTAGATGGCACCCTTCAACAACTGTGTTGGATCTCAAGTAATGGATGAAATAAGGATGTGTAAGAAGAGGCTGATGTTTCCCAGTGATTTATAGAGAGAGTAGCAATTGAAGAGGACAAACAAGTCTGCAGCGTCATCAAAGAAAGGGGAAGGCAGCGGGAAGGATGAGAGTGGCTCCATGCCAGAGGCTAATGAACTACCAAAGCAACTATGATCAAGGTCATCTCTAGAGGAGGGCAAGCCCCAGGCCAGCTTGGATTTATGTCCAGGATGGGTGTAAACAGTTGTGAGGAACTGTCATCCTGGTATTACGGACAGATCCTCAGCTGTGTCCAACAAGCACGTGGAAGCAGGGGTGAGAGAACAAAAATCTTTTCCAATTATTCATGGACTACAAGACCCTATTCCTCCACTTTCCTCTGCTTCAGCTTCTCAGAGAACAACATGTTAGATGAGGATGCTGGATGAACCATGTCTCTAAAAGCTTCAAAGCGGGTCAAGGCTATTTGAGTCCTGTAAGAGATCTCAAGATGTCCAGAGGGATATGGCTACTTCTGAGCATTTCTTGCTGAATGTTTTCCAAGGGGCTGGCTGGCAGCCTGGCCTTTGCCAGGACACTGCCATCCCCCTGGATGCAATGAAGTCCATGGACCTGTTATTCCTGAGCTGTCATCTCTTTGAGTCTTACCACCCTTTTCACTGTATGCTGGGGATTTGCAGGTGCAGTCCCTCTGGAAAGGTTGCTCTTTATACTCCCAGGAACAATCTTCTCCCAGCCTTCCTCAGAGCATCAAATGTATAGTAAAGAGAAAATATTTCTAGCATAAAGCTGTATATAGGTAACAGATGAGGTGCTGTGTGCTTGCTGGCATCCTTCACTATGTCCCAGGCCTAATTTACACCCTTTGCCTCTCACCCCACCTCACACCGCCAGCTTTTCCAACACACTCAGCTCATCTGCAGTATCACCCGCCTGGTTCACGCTGGTTGCTAAATGTCCCACAAGCATTCATCCAAAGACCACCCAGCTGCTAGATGTCCCATAAACATTTATCCAAAGACAGCGTGGGACATGGCAGTCCCAGGGGATGGGCAGGACAGCTTGGTGAACACCAGAAAAGAACTTCTCTCAGCTATGAGGAGAAGGCAATGAGGTTCACTTCCTCAGTGGCCAAGCAGAGGGATGCTCCAGGCAGTGGGGCAGGGGAGGACACAGGGAAGGGACAGGTACCTGGGCCCCAGCTCGTCCTCACTGCGCCAGACGAAGTCTCCAAACTTCTCGTAGTGTGAATTGTAGTGGTGCTGGACTCGGAAAAGCATGGAAGCAGAGACCTCCATCAGTGTGTTATAGGCCGTCTGCTGCTCCTTCCCACTGGTGTAGCCGTTATAGAGGTTGTAGATTTTGTCAGCTATCTCTGGAAAGGATCAGGAGGACGGGATTAATGAACAGCCAGAGGGTGCTAACACAGGAGGAGGAGGAGCGAAGCCCTTGGCAGGGCTGGCAGGAGGGGCGGGCATCTGGGATGGCTGCCAGTCCCCTGGGGCTGCCTGCAGCAGGGTTTACTGACCTGAGGAGAATTTAGCAATTCCTCAGGCTAATCCTGCAGCAAGTGCCCTGCGTAAGTGGAGCAGCCCCAAAGACTCCAGCAATGCTCCATGAAGGAACGGGAGGAGGAGGGCTGCCAGCACAGGCAGACGCAGCCTCATCCTCCCAGGTAGGGCAGGCAAACTCTTCCCTAATTCACCAAAAGAACAGCAGTTGCGCAGCTATGATGCTAAAGGGTAGGAAGAATGTGACAGTGTTGACAACAAGATGCTACTTGAGCCAGAAAGACAGCACAGCATCATTATGGGTATCTACTAGAGCAGCTCAGATGTATTTAACACGAAGGTGCACTGTCTGCTGTAGAAAAGGATCTCTTTTTGGAAATGAAAAATACACAAAATTCCATTCCCTTCCTAAAGAAGAGTCTCCCATTTGCTCATGTTTCCTGGGAATGCTTATCAATAACATGGAACAAAGCATCAAACAAAACTTTCTTTTATGCGCTTTTCAAAATAGAAAGCAAGCAAGAAAGAAAACAGGTAACCTGCCTTTCACTTAGGGGAATCTTTTTTAAATTTGAAAGCAGCTGAGCATTCTGGGCATAAGAACAAGTGGTATTGGTTTCAAAATTGGAAAATGCAAATGTGCAAAAGTGGCTGGGCTTTTATCGGTATTTCTGTTTCAGAACTGAACCAGCTGCCACCAGCATCCTTTGAAACACCTGGAGCCAACACTGTCCCACACTGCTCACTGCCCCAGCACAGCGAGGCCTGCCTCTCTCGCTTCTGCAAGAAGAGATCACTTTTCCCAGGGGATATGTGTCAAACGCATGTCATCAGCTTCCATGGCCGTGAGCGACGAAGGATGCTGTGGCACTGCGTGGCACAGGACCATGGGAGCCACCATCTGCCCAGCCAAGGGGACTTTGCTACTGGACACTCCTGCAATTTGTCACCCCTCCCCAGATTAATGTCCCTGTGTCCATGGGTGAATTTAGTGGGGCCTTTGCACTGGGAGAGGAAGGACTGGAGGGGCTTGCAGGAGTACAATGAATAGAGGAAAAGCAAAATTAGCAGGAAATGTCTTCTGTCATGGAAAATGAGGTTCCTGAACACTGACCTTCTGCCTTGCTGTCATCTACCAGTGGGCAGGCTGTCCTCAAGGTGACCGTGCTCAGCTCTGAGTGTCTCCCTCGCGTATCTACCGCGTAGAGGGTAAATCTGGAAGCAGGAAGGAAAAGGAAAATAATGTCTTTACCCCTCAGTCCCACACCTCCAGGTTGTTATGGGAAGTGGCCTTCACAAGAGAAAAGAAAAATGTGGTCCAGGCTCCTATCAGTCAGTTTTGGCATCTCAAGGAGATGTGAGATGATCTCAGGCTTAAACCAGGAGAGTACCCAGGGAAAGGAGCCAGGGCCAGGGGGATAGGCCACCGCAACCCCATGCAGCATCTGCGGAGCTGCGTTTCCTCTCCCCCCGATATCCCTGGGAGCCCTGTGGGGCTGCACCCTGCAGCTGCCCGACTGCGAAAGGATGTAAACATCTCTGGGGTTGCTTTGCCATGTGCTGATGCAAACATTATAACGCTGTGGTGTTTGCAAGCTGGGTTCCTCTCCTCTCCTCTCCTCTCCACTCCTCTCCTCTCCTGAGAGCAGAGCAGTAATTCCTGCTGTAAGCAGGCTCTGGGCTGACAAGTGACAGTTCGTACACATCCTGTGAACGGCCCTTGAGGTTGTTTTCTCCCTCATTTCCTCACCAGGGCTGGGTTGGTAAAAGGGTGCGAATAATAATCTCCCACTTGAAGCTAATGGAGAGCATCTGACAAAAGCCATAAAATATGGCTTTTGTGCCGGATGAAGCATTGAATAAACAGGCTGTGGCTGCACGGGACATCCTGGGATGCTGAGCTCAGAGTCCTGGTCAGAATATCAAAGCTCCAGAATGAGAATGCTTCTTCGCAGCAGGGGCGACGATCTTCCGTCCACTCTCCCAAAAGGCATCGGTTCATATTTATTCACTCTGAGCCAGGCACGGAAACTTCAGCTGGCTTTGACAAAGTGCAGGAGCTGGCTTGAACCCCTCGGAGGTCTGAGATGCCTGGTGGCGGGGTACCCAGCTCCCGAGAAATAACACAGCCCCTCTCCTTATCCTAAGGTAAAACCGAGCAGCTCTTGCAAGTGAGTGCAAAGAGTACAATAAACCAGCTGAAGCTTAAATGGGATTGAGACCCTGAGGTATGTTTGCTGAAGGAATGGTCCTAACTCCTTAGCATCCTTAAGGGGACAGAAGCAATTTCCTCACCCCACGCACGAGCACTGCCAGCCCTCCTCTCTCCTCCCTGCTGGCCCTGTGCACCCCATGTTCAGCTGATAAGAGCTGACATTTGCACAGTAGCAATTCCCAGCACAGGACATAGTCGCTCCAAGCAATTAGCATTAGTTCCTTAACAATACTTGCTGTCAGAAAGGATGCCAGCAGACTGCCAAGGAACCCACTTGTGTGTAGGGACAACTCCCATTTTCACAAAGCTGGGGCATGAAGGGGACGAACACACTGAGCTCACCCAAGGAGATGCTATTTAATTCTTTGGCATGACATCATTTTCCTTAATTTACAAGGAACGTTGCTCAGAGTGGGAGCATCTCAGGAAGGATGTCCACACTGTGCAACTTCACAAGTACCACACACAGGCTGTTCTCCCGCTATAATTAAGGGACAGCAACAGAGCAATAGAGTAATATCAAATTCAGGGCAGGAGTTTAACTTCAGGGCTTTGCATCCCATCCTGGAGGTGCCATCCCTCCTCCTCCCTTCAACAGACGAGGGATTCAAGGTGAGTAAGGAGTCTCCTGCTGTGAGCACGTAAGATGTGTGTCTCTGTGGCTTGGCAGTATGAATCTCCCTTTTTCCAGGTCCAGAAAGCAACAGCAATAGGGGCCCCCAGTGTTGGGTGGGGGGACCTCAGCCCCAGCGACATGAGGAACTCTGCAGCGGGAGAGCTGGGCAGACACCCTAGGAGTCCTGCTGCCCATCCAGGTGCTCAGCAGTGGGCAACGCTCTTCTTGCTCATCACCATAAGCACAAGAAGTAAGAGGGCTTAACAAGCAGGTTATTTCTGTGAGCTGCTCACCATCCTCATCCTGGGGTCACTTGCTTAGCCGCAGCGGCTGTGTTGTTGTGTTTTCTTTTTTAAATGGGTGAGCACAGCTAATGTGTAACCTCTGCTCTGCCCGTAGTGGCTCAGTCAGTAAGGCTCCATTAGCTCTGAGGCAATCAGTGCCAGAGCACTTTCCTTGAAAAACGGCAGACCTTTATGAAAACACAATTGTAATATTTGGCAATTAGCGCCCACATCACCTATTCCATTGCCAGAGGGGTCAGGAGGAAGCATCTCTGCTTGGCAGGGTGTTCAAGCACATCCACCCCTTTGGGTGATGTTAAAGACCTGCGTTAGCCCTTTGACTGCCCAGCACACACAGAAACAAAGTCACTCAGCTACCAAGAGCAAGAGCATCTGTACTGGTCAGGCCTGGGTTAAAAAATATATATCAACAAACAAGCCTTTCATTTAATATTTTTTTTCAGATGATAGAAGAAAAAAAATGTAAATGGAAAAATATCAGAATCAAAGTGATTTTGATCTGGTCAAAAATTCTTTTTTGAGAAAACAATTGCTTTACCTCACCTGAAACCAGTCCTCTTTCAAGAACCTAAGAGGAAAGCTTTTCATCTCCGTTCACTCTGAACGAGATGTTTTGGAATCAGCACCAATAAATTCAGCTCTGGTGGAAGCTGGCAGCCCCGGCAGTACACAGCCCTCTGCACCTCTCTAGCTCCTTCCAGCGAGTGATCTCAGAAGGTTTTAACATTAATTACAGTCCAAAAGATCACCCTGAAGCACAGCAGTATTAATAGCTCTGTTTTATCGATGGTAAACAGAGACATATGGGGTGAAGCATTGTGCCCCGGAGAGGCTCAGCGACATGAACAGTTTGGAAACTCAGGAGATGATGGTTTCCAATCTTGTTCTCAAACCACTTGACCACCCAGCCTCTCTGTGGCAAAACACTTTTATGGCCAGTTAATGGCAGTGAGCAGTGNTCTGGCAGAGCCTCCTTCATAACCTGGAGGTGTTTTGTTTAGCAATAAATTTTCCCCACGACACTTTCTCATGTTCTACCTGTGCCTTCCAAAGGAGCTTAGGGTTACAAAGTTCCCCAAGGAGCTTTGGGGTTACAAAGTTCCCCAAGGCAGTTCCAAAGGAGCTGCCTCACAGCTGATCCTCTTTTTCACCTGTGCCTTCAGTAAGATCATACTTGAACACTTGCTTTTCCAGAAATACTAAGATACATTTTGCCCAAAGAGGTTCCAAAGAGCATTTCACCACTGGAAGCACATACGGTCTTGGCAGACATCAGCCTCTCCATGCCTGGAAACGCTGCCACCTCTGCAGCAAACCACAGCACATGAAGTCCTATAAAGCAATGCCGCTTAAATGTTTATTACTAAATTCAAACCTATTGGGACCCAAAGGAACTTTTAGAGAGAGATAGAAAGCAATTAACATGTGGCCTCATGAAATGTCAACATCTTCCTCGTAGATACCCCACCCAATGTTGGCTGAAGCCTGGATTTTATCACTAGGCTCAAGATGCTTCTTGGGGGAGGAAGAGAAAGCAGAGGGGGGTGTTAAAGCTTCAGTTCCTGGAATCCAATGATTGTGGAAGATTGTCAATTCCTTTTAAAAAAAAATAAAAAATAGAAAAATATGTTTCTATCCTTTCTCAATGCAGAGAAAAAAGAGCCCAAAATACAAAATTCTAAAGGCAGGAAACCGTAAAGCTGAGAATGAAACCCCAGAGCATGTTATTTATTTATAGACAACAACATCGGCTCATGTTTTTTTTAACTCCCTCTCATGATGCTCATGATGTTTGAGTGCTTTGCTCATGATCCTTATTTGCGGGAAGGGAGATAAGGACTTCTGTGTCTGACCTTCCTTGGCTCAGCAGCTCGTTTCTTTAGATATAAGATACAGAGATACCAGAGGCATTTCTGTTCTGTCTTGTGCACTGCTCTTCCTGAAGCCTTTGGGCTTGTTGCAGCTGCTCAATGAGATGCCGTACCACAAATACGGCTGCCTGGGCTGCAGAGAATCCGATAAGGAGTCCAATAAGCATTCCTGCAGCTGCCAAACACCCATGCTAAGTAATCTGGTGCCTATGAGTAGCTGGCTGCATCCAGAAGCAATGACTGTGTGGGAAACCCTGGCTGTACTACGGAGACCCCTGTACCACGTAAATGG
Organism: Scopus umbretta; assembly: GCA_013400535.1. Lineage (NCBI taxonomy): Eukaryota > Metazoa > Chordata > Aves > Pelecaniformes > Scopidae > Scopus > Scopus umbretta. The sequence goes on along the minus strand of VZTL01053570.1, from coordinate 107,986 downwards.
GAGACAGGGCAGAAATGCTGCTCCAGAGTCCAACATCATGCAGAAATATGGTCTCGTGCTTTCTGAAGCGGTGCAACCACAAGATGCTTTTGCCAGTAGGGCTTGGCTTGAGCTTGGATGATAAGCCTGGGCTTGGTGCCTTGCTCCTGTGGCCATGAGACTCTGTTTTGCTGCTAGCTCCAGGAACTTGGCACAGGGCAGACCTAGCCCGTGTCACACACACGGTGCAATGGATTCTCTCTCCCCTGGCAGCGTGGGTACCACCACCCGTGATGCTGAGCACAAAAACACGAATCCTGACCTGGCTGAGGTCATATCACCTCAGTGTTATGCGCATGTCCTGCCATCACCCTCTTGTCGGTCACAGCTTATCCGTGCCTTCTGCACAGCCCAGGGTCTCTGGGTTTGCACGCAACCAGCGCCGCGCCGCTGAGGCTGGTCCAGCGTGCTAACACACACACATCACCCCCCTGCTCTGCCAGCCCTTCTCCCTTCCTGTTCCAGCTGAAAAACAATTCGGAGGCCTCTGTTTAAAATCCCTCACTGGACCAGCTCCTGGCAATCCCTGCCTTCCCCCTCCCCAGTGATCTCAACACAGGGACTGGGCATGAGGACCTGGGGCCAGCAAGGCTCGAGCTGTGCCCAGACTCAGGCACGTGCAGAGCAAAGCAGCCAGGAATGGTGCCGCAAACACACATGCGTGTGAACGCAATCCTCGCACCCTGCACTGCGCACACCCTTGTGCTTGGGGGACCCACAAGCAAACACTGTTCTCCCCTAGTCTTTCAGCACCTTCAGCTCCCAGACACCAAGGTGAGGGGCTCACTGGAGGCAGACTGAGATGGGGAAGCTGAGATGGCGTGTTTCTGTGTCCCAATACTCACAGCAGAGCATCAGTCTGGTGAGCAACAACAGACCTTCATCTCAGCATCTCCTGGCTGCTAAAAGCATCAACAAATTCACACAAACAGCTTCCCTGAAAGACTATTCTTGCAAGGTGGGGGAGTCCAGGGATGCTGTGGGGTAGAGCAGAGCTGTGGGTGTTTTATGCCCCAGCCGCATACCATGGGACATGCATGGTCGATGGGGCCACTGGATACCCACCCACCCCTGTCCCCCACTGTGGACTCGTACATCTCCTGCCAAGCCTCCCAGCCGCTTTCACTGATGGCCACGGAGCAGAAGCAGGGCTCGCCTCCCAGCAGCAGTCTGGGCAAGCATGGAAAGGTGTGTTTCGTGCAAGCATTCTCAATTCAGCCAACCATTACAATTTAAAAAGAAATCAAATCAAATAAAAAGTCGCTCATCCACACAAGCCACAGAAATGCAGCTGAGCTTATTGGCGACTCTGTGATTTGAAATAATTAAGAAAGGTAAATGAGAACAGCCCCCTTGGTCTCTGTGGCAAATACCAAGCAGAGAACGAGCAGGGAGTGGGTTTTGGAAGGAGAGGATTCCTTGGTCTGTTTGTTGGGCCCTGACTTTGGGCTGATTGCTCATGCCGTGCCCATGTCCATGGTGCCAGATAGCGAGGTGGGCTGGTACCCTGGCATAGGACTGACCACGCTGCATCCCTACCAGAGGCCCTACCGGAGGCTTGGGATTTGGGCTGAGCGTTACAGGGCAGTGGATGTCCTTGTGCTGTCTCCCCAGGGCTGACATTGTCACAAGTATTACAGCAATCAGATGTTCCTATTAGGGCATTTGAAGCCTGGCAGGAATAATGGGGCAAGTCTGGAGACAAGGGGCTGTGCTGTGACCTCAGGCTGTGCCAGTGCAGAGGGTGTAGCTCAACGTGGAAGAGGAGTTTCTGAGCAGCTCAGTGTCTGCTGCATGCTGGGGAGAGGCACCGAGGGAGGTGACACCAACCTGCTACCACCATCCAGTGAACTACTGCTTACGTATCATACCTCTTCTGCAAAAGGACCAATGTCTTCTGTTTTGCATTGCCATCGTTTTTGGCTCTGCCTTTCCACAGAGCCTATACTGCAATAAGGAAACAGTGGATAGTGCCATCTTGAAAAAAAAGGTCTTTTAGAAAGCTCTCCTCACAGTTCTACCACCAAAGAAAAGTACGTTTTATAACTGGGATTCCTTTAACCACCTGTGACAACTGACCTTGCTCCCATCAGTGTGATGGACGAACTGATTAGCAGCAACGCTGGTGTCATTCCAGACTACTGAAGCTTTGCCGTTACATGAACACGTGAGGTTATCACTAAACTGTTCTCACAATTCACACCTTTCTTTCCAGGACAGCAAATGCCGTGAGACTAATCGTTATCCTTCAACAGATGCCTCCCAACAATACCAGACCACAGTTGTCAGGTGGAGGGAAATAAATGCACCTGCCACAACATGCCTCGGGTGTCTGATGCCTTTTGGAATCATATAAAACAGTGCCCATCAAATACTCCTGGCAGGAGGAAAAGCAGAAGCTGCTCTGCAGAGTAAGAGCCTGCTTGTTCAAGGAGAGCTCTGGAAAAGGGCAGAGGAGGCCTCATTTCTGAGACAGTGAAGGCAGGTGGAGCAGCTGTGGGGCTGGGGACAGGCTTGCACAGCCATGGGTCCATCTCTGCTTTGTGGCAACCCTGGGAAAGTCATCCAGGGTTATCCGTACTGCAAGGTTACCCTGAGTTGCAGCTGATGCCATGTCCATGCTCAAAACCACTGACTTGAGTGTGTGGTACTTCAAAAAAAACCTTCAAAATCACTACTTGAGAGTTGCCAGGGAAGAGGGCAGAGCCACATCATGCTGCTGCATCACAGGGATGCAGTGTGGGACAGTGCCACTTTGGTGTCATGGCATCCCACCACTGTGCTCATAGAGGTGTTCTGCAGCACCCACTGTACGTACTGCAAACCCCACAGCTGCCACACACCCCTGCACAACAAGAGACACAGTAATTAAAGTAGTATCAGATGCCTTCTCACCCGGCACATGGATTTGTCTGAGGCAGTGGCTGCTGTCCCCTGGAAGCTGGGTGGCACTGGGGAGATGACAAGAGGGTGGAGAGGCTCTTAGGAGCCTGCTGAGCATGTCTACATGCAAGATTGATCCCCAGGTAGCATGAACGAGGTAGCTTGGCTACAGTTGTATCAGCTCAAGAGCTGAGGAACGGGAAAATGTTGTTCCATGACTTTTGGCACTGAAATGCTGTCTTCACATGGCACTACGTCAGCATACCATGCTGCTCCAGGTCTCCTAAGCTTTCCCTCTGTCTCTGAGCTACGAGGCCATGGAGAGCCAAAACCTGCAGCAGGCAAGGTGTGAGCACCAGTCCCGCGACTCTCCCCTGCACGTGCAGCAGGCTCTGCATGCCTGAGCCAAGCTACGATGCAGACTCTCTGCAATGCGGACTCATTCAGCTCTCGCTCCTTATAGCACTTCACCAATTACTTTTTGTTTCAGATCTCTGTGAAACAAGATCCAAAAAAAAAAAAAGGATGAAAAGGAAAGAAAGAAATTAATTAAAAATCCTGACCATTTCTTGCTACTGCCTGGATCCACTGCCTTCCTGCTAGAGGAATCCCCAGTAGGATATTCACCTTCCCAGTCTCAGCTGCAATGTCTCAGTTTCTCAAGATTTCCCTCAAAGCCCTGTCAATAAACCCCACGAGAGCAGAGATTCCCAGTACCGCCATTGCTGTGAAAGAGGGCCTTGATACACAGGCCACCTTCTGTTCCCTAGAGCCCTGCTCCTGAATGATACCTGTGTTGGAGGGCCAAGATCCCACAAGGAGCCCCTTTGCCAGCCGGACACCTTGCAAGCAGCAGTGCCAAGATTGCCTTAGGTGAAAACGTGTTTCACTGGAAATGAGGGAAAAATGCCAGCCGGTTTCAGCAGGGCCACAATTTCACCCAGAAGGTGCAGCATGGTTACTGCAGCCCTTCTGGCTGCTGCGTCCCCAGGGTGCCTTCACATCCTGGGGCTGAGAGCACCGGCAGTGCCCCCTGTTCCTCCCTTGCCCTTTTCTCTGTCTTACAGATTTCCTCCTTTGTCGCCCCTGCTCCTTGCAACCACTGGCAAGGAGCAGATAATTCCTCCCTCATCCCTCACCCTTGGTAAGGTTTCTATTTCTCCAGTGTGTGGCTCACACTCAGAGTACATCCTTTGAGGAGCAGCTTTACACCACTGATGATTGCTCTTCAGAGCAGGCTCCTCCGGAGAGAGGGGCCACTGAACTGCACAAAGCTTCTGATGGAGACGAGATGTGGATGAGAGAACAGCTTCTTGGCATGGCAGCAGGACAGCACACCCAAAAAAGCCATCCTGACATGAGATAACATTAACACAGCCTGTGTTGCAACCCTGGAGCTTTAGCTCCTAGGCGCACTCCAAGGAGCAAGAAGTCTTTTATTAGCTTGAAGATGCCCAGTAGATGCTCTAGGGTGTCCCACAGGGATGGTCCCTGAACTCTGAGGACACGACCATGGCTGAAAAAGCAGGATTATTATGGAATTACTGGTTTTGGGGAGGATGGATAAAGGGTGTTTGAGGTCCGTGTTTCTTGGCAGTTGTGTCCTTGTTTTTGTCCTGCTGGCTGTGAAGATGAAGATTTGCAGATGTGCTTATAATGACAATGCAGCAAGAACTGGCCCAGCTCTTCACAACCTCCACTGCCTGTCTCAGGCCTTGGGGCAAGGTGTTCCCCCGCTCTGCCTGGCAAGGCCAGAGATGGTCCCAGGTCACCCAGGATGTGATTCTAACATCCTTCGGTGGAGTGAAGAACCAAAAGGAGGTGGTGCTGAGCCACTACAGGCTAGTGCTTTTGTCTCCAGTGAAGCCAAAGCAGCTCGTATCAGTCTGTCGAGCGTCAGAGTCCTTGTTCTGCTGGGACTCACCAGGAGATCCCAAACAAAGCCCTTGGACAAAGGTCAAATGAGTTGCCTCCAGCTCCCTGTGCTGCTGGAACAATTCCCCCCCACACCACAGCTCAGATTGATGCCCGAGGCTGCAAACCACAGGGGCTCGTCCTGCTCCAGCTGCAGAGTGTCAGCGAGAGCTGGTGATGGATTGAGCTGTACTGGGCACAGCACAGCCAAGGAGGGCTTTCCCCAGGCTCTGCATCCCACATGTCCTGCTGTAGCCTTCACACGGACACCGCAGTGCCCATCAATGCCTCCAGCTCTCCACAACCCCCCTGCCAATGCCCTCTCTGCTCCCAGGGCCAGGGTATCCCCAGGCAGCACCCACGTCCTCTCTCCCTCCCACTGCAATACCTTCTGCTTTCCCCTTAGGTCTAGGACAACCCTGCCCCTCTTCCCTCAGCCACAGACACCCCAAAACCTCCAGCCCCGGCTCTGTGAAGGTTACGTGTTTAGGCATAAACCATTACTCTGAGGTTTTGCCTGTCATCTTCACACGGATCTATAGGTGGGTGGCTTTCAGCCTCACCTGAAAGCTTTAGTTCTGCATGCTGGGTGGGTCTCCCAGGAGAGACATATCACTTTGGTACCTTCCTTGGGCTACTCTTGGGATGGCTGCTGTCCTCCTCCACGGAGAGACAGCAGGGCTTGGGGAGGCTGTGGCTGCAGGAGTCAAGAAGGCTGCTCAAAAGGAGAGAAGGAATAAATCAAACTCTTCCTCCAGTTATGCCAGAGAGAAAGGAGAAACAAGCGAGGCCCTGGACCCCTGCAGTGAGCTCCACAATGGAAATGTTCACAACTAACCATACCAGCCGTTCAACCTACCAACGCTCTGCAAAGCTTGGCCATTGCCGGCCCTGGGGAGATGGGGGGAGAGGAAGGTTGTGACCCTTGGCAAATTGGGAAACGTTTGCCCCTCCCAACCTCACAGTCACTCTAAACAAGAACCAGACACTCCACAGTTTGCTGCCCCTGGAGATCCCCTTGGTAGGGCTTGTTCTCATCCTCCTGGGGGCTTGGCTTCCATCTGGGCTGCTGGTTGAAATCCAGCCCAGGCTGGTAGCGACTTCAAAAGTCGAGGAGTGGTGGGTGGTCCACGTCAAGCAAGTCAATGGCTGACTGTTCTTATACAAGCCACCACAATAGGGCCTCCTGCTCGACAGCCTCAGAGAAAAGGCAAAGGGCTGCATTGACTGCAGGGAGCAGAGCCTGTCCTTGGCCCCAAGGGTGGTCCCTCTGGTGCAGGGCGAGTCACCTTAGTAGGTTGGTGTGGGGGGGTGGACATACCCCTCTATGAGCAGATAGACTCTATGAGTCCGTCTATCTCTCTCTCTCTCTTCATTGGGTTTGTCCCCAGCACCGTTGGCCAGCCCTAGCTTCACCCTCTGCAGGAAACAAAGCAAAACAAAGCACAACAACAATAACGGCACACAAGGGAACAGCTCGGAGGAGGGGGACGCCTCCGCTCGCTGCGCTCGCAGCATCCCAGGCAGGATCCAAATGTGCCAGCCTCCGAGTGAGAGGCATCCGTACCCCGTGCTAGGCTGCGGGAGTGGCAAGGGCAGCCAACGGGTCCCTGCAACGGCCCCGCAAGGTTGGCACAGGGATGGCGCGGTGGGGAGGCCGGTGGCAAGGCAGGGGTGCTGCGTGCCAGTGAGCCTCGGCAGAAGGACGCCGGCCAGGTCCGCGGTTGCTGCTGCCCGCTGGCCGCTCCCCCTGCACCCTGAGGCCCCTGAATCAAGCGGGGACGGGGCGAGTGGCTGGCAGCAGGCGGGAGATTCTCACAGTTCCAGCAGGCAGACAGGGAGGGTGGAGGGTAGGACGGGGGCGGGGGGCGCAACAAATAATAAAAACAAAATCCCAGTAAGCACGTTAGAATTCGTTTGAAGTGCAGAGGAGCTTTCAGGCAGGGTTATGTACATCTCCCAGCCCGGCGTGATTTACACATTCCTCGCAAGCAAAGGAATCTTCCCCGATTTGAAGTAAAACAGATGTTTTGGGTTTTTCTTTCCCCCCCTCCCACCCCCTTTTAATAATTTCTTTATTGAAATGATGGCTATACAGCCAACCAGCCTGGAGCAAGAGCCCTGCTACCCCCAGCAGGCCTCTGTCAGGACAGGAGACCTGCTGCCCTGCATTTTGGGAGAGTGCCTCGTTGCGGTGGCTGTGCTTGCGAGCGTCCAGGGGTGCAGAGCCGGACCTGCTCTCCCACAAATGCTGCTCTGGAGGCATCACTCCCTGCAGGTTTCTTTCCTTGCTTTTCCCTCTGTGTGGAAGGATTACAACTCCCAGCAGCTTTGCCTCCTCTGCAGCTAGAGCTAACACACAGATCTTCCATCCCTGCTTTACCAGCCCAGGTCCAGGAGACCTTTTAACCTCTACTACCAGTCCAGGAGACTTGTGTTTGATGGTGGGACTTGCCCTTGCTTACGCCTTGACACCTTAGCGTCACACCTCACACCGGCTGTACTCTATCCTAGCTGTGTCGATTGAGGAGGGCAGCCTGACTGACGCCCATGGACTCGCAGCAGGACAGCAGCTGTACTGCTTGCACATCCCAAGTGAAACAACCCAGCACAAGGGACAGTGTTGGGCAGGCAGGCTGGAGCTGGGACTATGTCTTGGTTTGAGCACTATGTGATCGCAGCCAAGTTACTTTGCCCCTATTTCTGTCCCATGTTTTTCACCCAGGAAAGTCATTTGGGAAGGAACCTCCTTTTCCCAGAGGGATGCACAGTACTGAGCGCAGAGGGGGCTTCTGAGTGATGGTTGATGCGACAAACTACCAGCATAGCCATGCCCTTGAGTTTACACTCAGAATAATAACTCAGAGCCAGTAGCAAATCCATCCAGCTCCCCCCATCTTTCTTTTCTTTCTCTTTTTTTTCTTTTAAACCCTGTTGTTATTTCTCAGTACTTCGTTGGTGGCAGGGTGGGAAGGGTTTTTGTAACACATTCACGTACCATTGGGACTCACTCCCATTCCCGTCTGGCACAAGAGATTGCACAAGAGAGAGAAACAAACGGGGATGAGGAAATGCGTGTTTATGAGAGGCAGCGCTGTCATCATGAGCAAGGGACCCCCCGCAAGAGAGCTGGCCTGCGAGCCAGTGGAGAGTTTCCATTCTCTCCTAACACTCCATTCATGCCTTGTTTCATACCTCCCCAGAGGCTCCGCGACTGGCTGTGGTCCCACAGCACGGCGTGGGACTCACAACCCCCATGCGCTGCCTCCTGCCATATTTGTTGTTGGGGGAAAAAGAGAGACGTTGTTGTCTCATAAAGATAATGAATTGAGAAAGAGCAGCGCCCTTTGCTGTTGCATGTGCTCCTTGTTTTCCTCCCGCGCTGGAGGAGCCGGTCCTCCCTCCTGCATTGCCCAGTGCCCTCTCTGCTGTGCACCTCGCCTCTGCCTGCTCCCTCTGTGCACCCCTGCTGCCCATCCTCACAGGGTACTTTGTTAACGCCTGCCATGGAGGCTTGCATGGGCCTTCCCCACTTGGTGTGCTGCAGCTGCCACAATGAGCATCCTCCTGACCTGATCGGGAGCCCTCCGTATAATCCAAACCACATTGCTGCCTGATCAGACACAGTCACCTGTAAATAACCTTGACTGCAGCAGTCTGGAAGAGCGAGGGATCCCATATCACCATTATTAATGATTTAGGATCATACATCGTTTGCAGATGACACAGAGACGGTCTCATTGCTTGCTACTCCCTGCCCAGACATCTTCCCCAGGACAGTCCCTGCCCCATCTGACTTCAGATGGCTCTACGCTAAAGTCACCCGGGTGACAATTACTCCTGCACGCAAGGAACGGTGATGGCTCATCTCTGCACCCCCTCGTGCATTGCAGAGCTCCCAGCGATGGGGCGGGGGTCCCCCTGCAAACAGGTGGACTATTAATAAAAGTGAAAGCAATCACCCATGCATACATACTACAACCCATTTGGGTCCCTCTCCCTCTTGCAAGCCCCCCTGCCTCCTCCCCGCTTTCTCCACACACCTCAATTTCATTATCTCTGATCTTGAGCTGCCTATTACACGCTTTTTGCCAACATAAATATTTAATCCCAGCGCATTGCACAGAAAGGCCCTTGTGGAGTTAATACTTCAACTCATGTTTCCACTTGGAAAACAATTCAGTGTGTGGCAGTGCAGCAGGTACAAGCCAGGGACAGAGCTGAAAGCTGGAGGTGGCCTGCAAGAGCTCAGGAGCTCTGTGGGGTGATGCAGGTGGACTTCACACCATGGGCTGGGCTGCACCAGGGCGCTCTGCCACAGCAGCGATCAAGTGGGTTTGGATAGGCAATGGAAGAGCCACAGGGATGTCACTGCAAGCTGCTGCCTAGGGAGCGTGGTACAGGGTACACTGTCAAGGGGAACACGAGGTGCAGCACTCTGCTGGACTGCAGCAGTGTTTAGGAAATTCTGTTCCCTGCAATGCCCTTGGTGGAAAGCCCTCCGTAAAGGGATTGCTTAACCTGCCAGAGCATGGGGCACAATCACACACTGCTCCACGCACGCACCTTCAAAGGCACCCTCATCAAACCTGTCGAAATACACCTGCATACACAGAGGCTATTTAGAGCAGGATTTGGCCCTGATTTTGCCTCAGATGGGCTACAGGATAAGGGTTATGGGATGGTGGGTTTATGGGGCTATTGGGTAGCACTAAGGTGAATGTTCCTGATGCTGGTATGAGAAAGACCCCTGGCAAAGCGAGGTGTTCCAGCCCCCCAGATCCAAACCCATAAATACTATGGACATATACACACAGCAGTCTTCATCCATATACTTCCATGCACTCGGGTCCAGCACTGACAAAGGGCAGCACCCACAGGGACGCAGCATCGCAGAATGTACACGAACCCTAACAAAGTCCCTAAACCCAGAGGGGAAAAGAACAAGAAGCAGAGAGGACAGAGAAGGTCACACTGGTAGTGCTGATGTTCCCCAGAGGCAGCCTGTCACTCGGGTAAACTCATCGCAGCCTGCAGCAGTGCTGCAAAGGTTGGATTTCCACTATCACCCTGGGCAGCTTCAGGTCCCCACCAGTCCCCTACATACTGCCTTGATGGGGATGAGGCCAGCTGGGCAGGCAGGGCAGAGGGCTGGGATGAGACAGAGTCCTTGTTTCTGTCTTGGAGAGCCGCGTCGATGCAACTCTTGGGCATTATCCCAAACTTGCTCTAGGACAACTAAGCTCACAATTAAGCAAGAAGATGCTGTTATTAAGACAGCAACTTCCATTGGAGAACAGGCTGCCCAAGCTGGAGATACGCATCAGTCCTTGGCCATGCAGGATGGATACTCCAGCAAGAAGGGAGGTGCAGTGTAGGGCCAAGAGGACAACTCATGGCAGCTGTAATGGCTTGAAATCCTTTCCCTTACATCTGTGATGACATGTCAAAGGGCACTGGAGAAGCATTTTGCTTTGGGGTGCTTATTCTGATAGGTTCTTCCAGCAGCCTGGGGTGGGTGCCTTGGAGAGCAAGAGGCATACCCGATCAACCCCCACCCCATGCAAGAAACTGGCATCAGCGTGTGTAGAGCCTCTGGTGTGCAGGATACACCCCCCACCCCCCTCCCCCTCCGACCCTGTCACCGAAAGGCTTGGAGACTGATGTTGCGTGATGCAAACCAGACAGAAAGAAAATATGAAAGTATCCCAGCCCAGCGGCAGGCCCTTCTGATTGGGGTTGTGCAACGAGATTAAGAGCTGAGGCTATTTCCGCAACTGCAGGGTGGTGGGATACTCAGAAGGAAGGAGAAAATGATGCCAGGGGCTGGCATGCTCCAGACATAGCTCAGGTTGCTGCTGCTGTGTGCTGCCCTGTGGCTTTCCCAGCAGAAACCAACATGTGAAAAGATGGAAGAAAAGCAACAGGCCTGGATTCAGGGGTATGACAGCCCAGACCTGAGTCAAGGAAAGCACCCAAACCCACCTCACTGAGCTGGCTGGCTGCCCAGCCAGTGGCCCCACGTATTGGGCAAATGTCTACCAGCGGCCCAGCATCGAGCTCCCTGAATCAGGGCTCCCTTTGCACCCCTGCCTGCCAGGGCAGTGGGTCTTCACACCCAGCTCCATTAGCTCATCTAGTGAAGACAGGACACTGCCCCACTGCCCCCTCCATCCACCACCTCCTGAATAAAAAGCAACCCTCACCCCCTTCTTCTTTTTTTAGAAACATTTAAATTATGACATAAGATTTGGCTCCGAGGGTTTTCAGTGAAAGCCAGGGTATTTTCTTTCCTCTTTTCATAACAGAAACCATATTGCTGTATAATCAAATTTATCTCATTCCTGATGAGGGAAGTGAGTGTGTGTGTGAGGTGACCAGAAGCAATGAGGGCATGTGTGCTGGGAGCAATCACTCTGAAGGTACTCAAGGCAAATATCCTTGGCAGTACGAGGTCGCATCAGATTGGGGAGACCAAGTGGACCGTAGCTCCAGCAGGGAGCACCACCCATAGCAAGTCCCACTTCACCACGTAGACCCCATCTCTGCAACCAAGCAGCTACTTCTCAGCCTTCTCTCCCATTTTATTATACTTTTCTCCTCACTGTACAGGAAACCTAGCAAAGGGTGTAGCTCAGTTTTAACACGTCTGTTTTACAGGTTGGAAAACTCAGAATAAGCAGCTACTTTGAGGCTACTCGTTAACCTTGAGGGTCTCCATTTTACAGACCTGCCCTGGTGCAAATTCAGCTGAAGCCAATGGGAACTGTGCCTCTGAGAGTGAAGCCTTGAAGATGATGCTCCCAAAATGGAGATGCCTGAATTCACTGGTTACTTTTGCAAACATGGGTTCTGCAGTAGGGACTCGGCCACCTAAGCATTAACATAACTTGAGACAGGCAATGAGGGCTGTGAAGCCGAGGGATTTCTAAAGTCTTGGGACATACAACTGATAAAGGTCCCAAAATGTGGGCACTCCTGACAAGTCCACTTTTAAGCAAAATCGTTAAGCAGCAGCAGTTGCAGCAGAGAAATTGCAGGCCATGTCCTACCACACTCCTGCTCCATCATCTGAACCCAAGGGTGCCTAGGGGAATACCACCTCCCTCAACACCACTGAAGATGGGACCAGCACAGAAAAGCCCAGATACACTCAATATTCTCAAACTAGGAAAATACAAACAAACTTCTTTTGCAGGAGGGAATCAATCCCAAAACCCAAGGAATAAGTTAAAGGTCACTGGAGATCTACTGGAAGGCAGCTGAGTTCAGCAACTCCCTGTGCAGCGGCTCTGCCACCCATGCAGCTCCCCCATGACAAACTCCCTGCAGCTGGGAAACAGCCTAGTCCCACAGCCTTGAGAGGGAGAAGCAGTGGCAGAGCTGGAGGGCTCACTGTGTGCTGATAAAATCCAGTGGCACGACCAGGAGGTGGGTGCTTACGGATGTAATGCTCTGCACAAGCCAAAGATTAAAAGAGAAATATATTTTTTTAAATACATAGCCAAAAAAATAAAAAGGAAAATGAAGATAACAAAGTGCTTTCTGGGAGACAAGGCTGGCGAAAGACTCTCAGTGCTGCTGTTGTTATAAGAAAAGGATGGGGTAGGATGTGCTGCAGGTGTCCTTTGGAAAAATGAAACAAAAAAATGTTTAACTAGTTTTATGGACTTGCAGGCCATATATGAGATATATGCACATTGCTGGTCTGAGCTGGGACAGATCTTGTAGGTAATGGTATCCAAACTTCGCCTCTAGAGTGTGGAGGAAAAGATGGGCAGGTAGGATTAGTTTGTGAGTTATCTTTTTATTTGGATCAGCATCACCTTTTGGGCCCATGATCTCCAGCTTTTGGGACCTGGGCTCCCACTCAGAGTCAGTCTGATCTGATTTACTCCATGGGCTGTGGGTATGGCTCTAGCTTCAGACAAGACCTGTGGGTGCAGTAGTATCAGAACACCTGGGCACCAGAGCAGCTTGTCACATCCTTCCTGGGGCATATTTCTGGATACAGCTGAGCTGCTTTTGGCCACTCCTTAAGGCTAGAATTAGCCTATTAAAAACTTGAGTTGTCTCCAGATATCAGGCTGAGCTGCTACTGGGTGCAGGGAAGCAGTCAAAGCAGGAGGCAAAAACTTCCCATCCAAACATCGAAGTGTTGGCTAGCAATGCATGAACCCACACATGGCAAATCCGACCATCATTTTGCAGAGGCAAAGTCTGCCTGGGATGTACAAGAGCTATCCAGCCACTAAGCAATGCATGGTGAAGGGATAATCACCCTAACAGAGACCTGAGCAGGAAAACATCACAGGCACTGTAGCACGTAAGGCACCAGCTCCGATCCTGCTGCAGACCATCCCTGCCAGCCCAGGGCTGCTACCCCCTTGTTTTCCTCTCCGCTTGGCAGAGCAGGTGTAAAGCCATGGGACTGCCAAGTGAACGCAGCCGTGCTGCGTCTGGCTTGGGACTGGCTCACAAGCAGCCTGCTTGGATCCCTCTACATCACACTTGCCTGTAATTTAAATTCCAGGATCAGCATGGGCAGAGCTTGTTTTGGGCTGTGTGCGCCCCAGTAGGACTGCGAGCAGGACCCGGAGCTGCAGACGTGATGTAACACTGCCTCTTTGTGTCAAAGCCCTGGTGCTGCCCCCCGCAAGGAGAGGGAGAATCGCTCCTGCTAAGTGCCTGGGATGGATGTGCAGTGGCAGAAGCTTCATCTGCGCTCTGGCAACAGAGGGGAAACTCCAGCTGGCAAAGTGGCATCGCCTGCTGTCTCTAGTACTGTGCAAAAAAGACATTTTGCTGCCAGATTGGCTTTGCTGGGAAAAAAAAAACCACCAACACACTGAGAACAAGAACAAAAGAGAGGGTAGAGTGTGAGACACCAAGCCAGGAGCAGCATTTTCGAGGGTATGCCACAGTTTCCTTGATGCAACCTCTCAGGTGCCTGGGTCCCAGACTGAATGACGAAATTAGGAGGAGGAGACCCTGTTTTTGTGCAGGAGGCATTGCTTAATCCCCTGACCAAAACCACAATTCTCTTAAGTGCTTTTCTGAAGTGGGGCTTATGTGAAGTGTGAGCAAGGGCATCCTTTGACTCTGCTCAGCTCCAGCCCACAGAAGAGCTCCAGGCACGTCACATCACCTCTTCCTGCCTCAGTTTCCCTAGCTAGGACATGGACAACAAGAACAAAAACTTTTGCCCTTCTCCTGACCCATTTCTCCCCTGCAAGACAAAGGAAACACCCACTCCAATGGGTGAGGGTTCAAACCCCGCTGTAAGAATCAAATCATGACCCTCAGCTTTCCAGCCTTCAGGAAGAATGCACTTTATACCATGGAGAACTGATGAAAAACCCAAATGACTCCAACACAGTAGCACAGTGCAGCTTTTGCTGGCTCAGAGGCAAATCAAAGCTAGCAATGCCTGTGTTGATATTTATATCGCATCTCTTGTACTCACTCTCCCATTAGTCAAGGAGATAAGTCTTGGACAGATCTATGTTAGTGGTATTAGGTTTCTACACACTCAGAAATAAGAATACTCTCCAAGCCTGTTAACTATAAAGGGTTGATGATAAGGATTTGGTGATGGGGAAAAGGTGGAATTGCAAAGGTCCGTTTGTCTACCAACAGACAAAGAGGCCGAACTCCTCCTCTCCACCCGATTATCATTTCCAGGAAGAATCCTATATTTGCACACTCCCCCAGCTGCGATGCCCTACACAATGACCTGTCCATGCCTCCTCCTCCTCACTCCCCCACTGCCAGCCTTCCTTCAGCCACCCCCAGAGAAGCAATGCGAACAGCCAGGTTCGGAGCTCAGGAGCCAGGAGTTTTTAGAACAAAACACCAAGAACATTATTTCAGTCTGGACGTCCTGAGGAAAGGGTGGGGACGAGCTGGCCGTGGAAGGCAACAAAGGCTGTTCTGTTTTTCTTTGCAACATGAGGTATGAGCAGAAACAGAATTTGGGGACGATAACCTGGTCTTTCCAGTGAAAAGGAGGAAGATGCTCATATGCTTGGCAGGTACTAGGAAAGAAGGTTCTACTGAAGACAGTGGAAAAGTACCTCTTGACTCTGCCCTGTGTGTCAGGGTGTCAGGGACAGATCTGGATATGGAATGAGGATTCAGGCACAAACCCAACTTTTAGAGGGGTGACGGCTAATAGTCAGTATGGCAATACTGCAGCAGCACCTGGAGACCCTGATCTGAGTCACCCAGGCTGGGCTGTACACAGAGATAGTGAGAAAGAGCTTAAAACCGGAGCTTATAAAGGGGACAGGCAAACAGATGAAGATGAAAGTGACACACAGCAATCTGCATACATCACTCAGTAGAGCAAATGGCAAAGTTGGAAAGAGCCTCCAGCACCTTGACGGGCCATGAAAAAAAGCATGAATGTCTTTTCTGTGGCTTCTATATGTGTAACTGTCCTAATGCTGGAAACGTCAACAGGAGCCCAACCTTCCTCCATGCATGGGACTTTATTAATATCTGATCTCCCTGTACAGACCATCTTTCATGGGGCCAATCCACTTCCTCTGTAGTGATCTGCACGTAGCCCAGATGGGCCCAGACAGCTTTGTGCTGGTCTTACTTCAGCAAATACACATCCTAGCCAGCATTTGGCCAGCCTGGTTCTGAAGCAACCATAAACCGCTGAGGAAGGACAAGGCTGAAGTTTGAGCACAGGCCTGGGATTTAGCAAACACTTGTTCAACTCCTGACTTGCCTTGTTTGAGCTTCTGCAAGCCAGAAATGCCTGAGAAGAAACTACAGCCATACACCGCTCGGCTTCAGGAAGCTGGAGAGCATGCGGAATAGAAGAGGTGGATTCAATGAAGCAGCACAGCTCCTGTGCACACAGGGGACTCAGCCAAGGGCTGTAACAGATGTGTTTTAATGCATGCCACAGAGCTATTTGGGATCCGTCTCAGATTGCTCCAGTGCTCATTCACGTGTCTTCCTGACGGAAGACCAACAATAACAATTAGTATAATATAAGGAGCAGCGGACCACTGCCAGCATTAGCACACTCTTGAGCACCAAGGGTTTCTATTCCACTTTTTATCCCAGCTATGCATAAGGCAGAGGTCAGTCAACATTAATCAGCCTTGTTCTGGGCCAGCTCCTTTACCGCACTCAGCTTGCTGAACACCGATCTCTGTCTCTCCGTGTTATGATGGGTTCCTCCTACTCAATGCCTTTGCCTCTTTCCTTAAGCTCACCAAAATAATGTTCACTGTTAGACAGCATATGATGACAGAAGCTGTGCTGGCGATGGCCTCCAGACTCTACAGGGGATGACGCTGGCCAGGCAGGTCTTGGTGGGTCTTGACTGCGGATGGGAGCCTTGTGTTGTCATTCTGAGGTCTAACTGAATCCTCTGCTATTCGAGGGTGGTGCCCGACCTTCATCCCCTAGGAAAGGGTTTCCACCTTTCCAACAATCCTGAAACGCAGTCTCCCAGAGCCTTTGGGCTGGTTCATGATCACACTGGGGAAACCCTATCTGAGCCAGCAAAGGGAATGCAAATTCGAGGCTCCTTCTCAGTACATGAACACACTCCAAGGAAAGGCTCTGGAAGGGATCCTGATGACTTCCATATTATTTCCAGTAAATTTTGTGCTGATTCTTGGCACAAACACCGGAAATGAATAGGCTAGGTCAGGAATGTAAATAAAGTGAAACATTGGGATTTAATCTAATCTATAATTATAGTATCTGTAGTGCAGGGACAAAGTTGGTGTGTTTGCACTGCAGCTCCATTGAGGAGCTGGAGGGGGTTTTCATTTCCCTTTCCAAAATTTCCCTTTTTGGCTGAGGGATACTTGGTGTCTCCCCAAGTACCTAAAATGAACATGCTGGGCTGGCAAAGCTGATTTCCAGAGCTGATCAGGTACAGCTTAGTGAAGAGGCATCCTGAGGCACTCAGGGGAATGACACGGTGAGAAGCTGAGATGGATGAGCTTGAGAGATGGATGAGCTGGGCTGAAGGCTCAGGGAGGCTGTGGGATGCACAGGGGAAGCTCCTGTCTCCACAGCGAAGAGATCGGTTTGGTTTGTAGGGTGCTGAGCTATATAAGGGCCATGAGCAATGTAAGCTCAGTCCTCCAGGCTGAGTTTGACCTCTGAGACAAGCCAGAGCTCTTTCTCTTGACTGGTATTTGGTGCTTGGTGCATCATCACCAGTTGCCTGTCACAGCATGGTTCTCCCAAGCTCCCAAACCATCAGTCTGATTGGTGTTAACTGCTGTCTGGACTGGCTGGACCATGCAAGATGAGTGCTTAACAGACAGCTAGACATCTCTCCCTCTGCCTTCCCCACCCCATCCTCTTCCAGATCCACCTGGGAGGAAGCTTGACAGGCTGCTCTGGTCTAGGTGACCTTGGGGGAGAACAATCCCCTCTCCTGTGATGCATTTTGCAAGAACTGTAAGACTTTTGCTTTTTAAGAGCTTAAAACAAACTTGACAGTCTTCAAGGACCATCTGCAGTGTCCCCGTGTGCATGCATATGAGCGCATTCACATGACTGCAGCATGGATCCCACGCATGGGCACCCATGTCTGACAGACTGGCTGGAGTGTCCATGAGTGTACATGAGCATAGAAAGCACATGCATCTTTGTTGACATGAACTACTTTCCCTCTGAAAACCCTCTGTGCAGGAACTAGCATCTCAACCCTAAGGTACGACAGGCAAGGGAAAGAAAAGGGATGACAGGCAACATATTTTCATAAGACTGAAATTGCAATGGAAAAAAAAAAATTAGTTCTCCTTTAGTTAGTTTATGTTTTGAAATTACAGAAGTCTCAAAAGCAGAGGAATCAATCAGGCTTTGTTTATTTGTTTGCTTGTAGAGCGTTTTTTGGTTTTGTTTTTCAGACTCAAGCCCAGCATTGATCTCAGGCTGGTAATACTCCAAACAAATGGTCAACAGGAGAGTGCAATTGCTGTAGGTACTACAGAAGAAAAGGGACATGATGTCCAACACATTTACAGAGCAGAAGAGACTTCTACGATCTCACAGTCCCCTCTCGGTTTATGTGATACCCTTAGACTACTGAACAAGCAAAAGCATTTGCTTTTGAAAAGCTCTGATGCTGCAGACTCTGTGTGCTCACCTAACAGTCTAAAGAAAAGTGCAAATCCCTCCCGAGCTGCTATAATCAGGATTATGCCCAGGCCAGAGCCTTCCAAGATACCTATTTTTCTACAGAAACAAATGAAACAAGCAGAAGAAATTCAATTTAAGAAATGACCCCATGCCCATATTTCTGTTGTTGTTACGTCTGCATGGGCTCAGAACAGAGTGTTAGCCTCACATTTCACTGCTCTGGCTTTCTTCACGCTGTGTTGCAACTGTATGGACATCTGAACAGAGGAATATTTAATATGTGTGCCTATGTACCTGGGAATGTACAGATGCTAAGTAAACACGTGCCGGTTAGGTCCCAGGTTGGAGCACACGTCTGTGTGTGTGTCTGGATATGCATGCATTCACGGCAGTGCATGCAAACGTGTTGAGCAGTAGGTGTATCGGTCCACACAGGAGTGCTGGGGCACACAGCAGCAGACGCCCAGAAGGGTGTGCTGTAGTGTGTGTGCATGCATATTTTTTGGATGCCCTGGAGTGTGGGTCCATGCCCCACAGGTGCCAACACAAACTTGTGTCCATACATGTGTGCTTAAGTGTGCACAGCCCTGGGAATGGCGTGCCAAGCCCTGCTGAGCATTAGCTGTGGGACAGAGCCAACACTGTGTATCACCCCAGGGCCTTACCCGCTCCATGGCAGCGTGCCTCACGACCGTGAAGCAGAAGCCTGGTTTTGACCAAAGGGATAACACAACCCCAGACAAAGCCTTACACCTTCCATCCAAGGCTCTCCCAGCCCTTTGCAGGCATCAGGAATTAGATCACAGAGCCCCTAAAGCGATGGGTGAGTGCAATTATCCCTGCCCAGCAGATGGGAAAGGTAATTTGGCAGCCCAGGTTGCCCAAGAGCCAGACCTTCTGGCTCCCAACTTCACGTGTTCACCTCAGCAGCAGCCTCCTCATCAAACCCAGCGGCTCTTCCCTCTTCCAGTGCCCCTGGCAGCCGTAAGCCGAACGGCTGAGAGCTCACAACCGGCCGATTTTATGGGCAGCGGGTTATTAGCAAGCTCTGTGGTTGCTCCAGCCTCTCCCTGGCACCTTGTCAGAGAAGCCCAGTTCCCAGAGATATTAATAATTATATTTGTGCATTACACATATTTAGCAGAAAAACATTTAAATTTATTAAATGGCAAGAGGTATCACTTGGAGTCTGTTCCTGGACACAGCCCTGCTTGAGAGATGCACAATAAAGGCCTCTCCTTCAGAGGCTGTCAACATACTTAACTGGGGGGTGGTGGAGGAGGAGGCAAAGGGAAAGTATTAATCAAGATCTTTAAAAGTTCTCGCTGACAGACCATTTGCCAGCTCTAGCTTTAAATGCTTTTGTGGTCCCATAAAAAGTTTCATTACTCACTACAAAATGTGTTTTAATTATTACAGACACTCTGACATTAAGCCCTGGGTGTTTCTCTTGTGCTTACTCTGTCCCTCCTCTGTCTCCTTGCCTTTTTTCTCTCTTTTTTTTCTCACTTACTCTCCTGACTCCTGCTATCCTCGCCAAGACAGAGGATGCTCTTGCTAACAAGCTAGGTTGAAAAGCCCAGACCCTCTCCAAACAATACTGAAGGAGAAGTTAATATGCAAATCCTGAAATTATCCCTTTGTTTTGGACACTAATTACTCCATAGGATTCAAACAGAAAACTCAATCCCATGTGCTCAAAGGATATCTCAGAAGAGTCAAGAAAGAGAACAAGAATATCAGCACAGGCGTGGCCAGCCATCCCGGCAGAAGTGACTGGGTGACGGGCAGATGGATGTGGTGTCTCTCTGATCTGGTATATGTGTCCTATAAACAGCAACTTACATAAACAATACCTATCTCACTTTTGACATCTGGCTTTTTTGGGCCACCAGGCATTCGGCAACTTACTTCAGTGTGACTGCATTAGCTCAGTTCATGCATAAGAGACAACCCTACCCCACCAGGTGTGGACCTGGAAGCCCAGCATACCGAAAATGTGAGTTATTCCAGCGGACATTCTCACAGGCTCCCAATGCCTCCCATGCCGTACTGGCAGACACTGGTTTTCCATTTCACTAGCTGAGCCTAATACTCAAAGCAACAGAAAGAGTCTTATCACTTGTCCAGTGTCTGGTGGAACATGATGGTAAGCAAAAAGGTTAATAACAATTAAATAGTAGCACTAGAGATCCCCCCTTGCTCCCAGCATCTCCCCACACGCCTCTCCTTACTTGTACAGACCATCCGGTTCCAGGCACTTGAAAATGACTGAATAGAGGCTGGTTTCAGGGACATCTCCGTGGCTCCTACCCGCTGCCACACAGGATGTTGCAAGGCCGGAAAGCAAATCATCTGCAAAACTCAAGGATTCTCCTGGAGAGCAAAGAGATAAGCAAGACTGAAACATCGATACAGGTGCAAAATTATTAATGACCATTTAAAAAACACTGTAGGAATACTACACTGGACAGGCAATCAACAAACTCTAGCTGGTAGGAATGGTGTCCACTCTATATGGAGAATACCACCTATGGACAAAGGAAGTAGCAAACACACCTGGGCCATCAGCTGTAATTAGGAGCCACTGCAGAAACCAGGGCCAGTGCTAAGTCATTGCTTGGACAGTGGAAAGGTGCACTCACAGAGCATACAGGCAACGTGTGGACTCACTGCAAACACCACATGTGGGACCACCATCCAAGGACAGGCTCCAGGTCCCCAGAAGAACTGGAAGCCTGGCTAAAAAGGGCTCTCCTCCCCTAACTGTGCATTCAGTTCTTAAAGGAAATACCGTCTTTTTCAAAAGTCACCTGTCACAGGGAAATGTGTTTCTGCTATGTTAGATTATCACAAAAGAAGACAGTTTTAGAGCTTGGATGGAATTGCTCTCAATGTGCTGGGTTTTTTTGTAATTTTTTTTATTCAATGATTATCAGTAGCTTTGCATTCCCTTTCATGTGCACTCTGCTGGCTCCCAGAGCTCTGACTGGAGCTCCTTCAGCCGTGCTGAAGAACACTTGCCCCTTTACAAGCATTTGAAGAAAAAAAAAAACAAACAACTAATTAAAAATGCTGAAAAACTTTTTTTTTTTTTTTGTCTTCTGGTTTATAAAGCTTATTAAACACTTAGATCATGATCCAGCTGAAACTGAGAACACTCAATTTATTAAGCTTTTTGGGCATGATTCTGCACTGCCGTGCAACCTGTCTCCTTGCAGTGGGCAGGCTGTCTATCAGTTAGAGCTCACTGCATTTAATTCCCATTTTGCATCAGTGTAACTGAAAGTCCAAGGTGGTAAGCAGTAAAAAAAACAGAGCAGCTGCCCTAGTTGTGTCCCCCCTCCTACTGATGGGAATCTGAGAAAGGACTGCTGCAGCTGATAGAGTTATGCTGGTATAAGGAAACTTGGACCCAGATTGCTGTGCCGGGTACCTTGTGCATGTGTAAATGTCAAGACACCGCAGCAGAGGGAGGAGGAGAATTCCCTTCTTAGCACTCTTCTTTCTTTATTTTTCTAAAAGAAAAAGTGACTGAGGACTACTGAAATGAAGCACTAGTCTAGGTTCTTGGTACAGACTGTAAGAAATAACCCAGCGGTATAACCAGCCCAGAAAGTCTAACTGTGCAGCTGGATTACCCAGGTAGAAGAAAAAATCCCCTCCTCCCCAGCCCCCCCCAAACCACATTTGCGTCTTGTCTCAGAATGCACAACCCGGTAACAAATGTCCCCCTTGGCCAGAGAAAAGAGCAGCAATAAATTCTTTTCCTCCCTGAAGGAATCCAAGCCTTAATTATTCATTTTAATGCTCCCAGCACGACTTGTACTTTCCAAACTTTTTTCAGGCAGCTCTGTCACCAGTTTCCGTGGCTTAACCCAGTCCCCAGCCCCGGGTCCATACCAAACCCCAAGTGAACAAAACGGGCAGGTGGGTTGGCAGCAGTAACATCACTGCTTGGAAGTCACGGGCGCTGAATGGCCTTGAGCAAGCCCCTTAGCTCTGGGTTTATGGTTTAAACAAACAAACAAACAAAACGCTATTGCTCATTTCCAATTTTCATTTCCGTCCCTTTTCATACAATGTCAGGCTGGATTGGGGAACTCCCTGTCACCAGAAGTCATTGAGAACAGACACTGCAATGTCTTACAAAGCAGATCAATCACAAACACATAACAAAGAAGCAGAACCAGATTGTGTTGCTGAACTAAAGCAAGAGCTTTTACGTGTCTTCAGGCCTCAAGCAACCTCCCTTCTGACCAGGAAGAAACTTCACAGGGGGCACAGATCATCCCATGGGTGCCTGCTGTGGGATCTCACACCTTCCTCCAGAGCACTCAGGGTTGAGAGGCAGCCGATGAGGGGTAGGAAAGAAAACAGCTGTGCAGAGAGACTGTGATGAGCAACTGGATAAGACCAAGGGGACACTTGCACTGGCAGTCCATGGGTACAAGGAGCATCAGTCAGGACATCTGTGCCAGGGAGCACAAAAGATGGGATGGGAGAGAAAAACACAGGGCTGAGACAGGGAGTGCAGAGGATGGAACCAGAGTTGCAGGAGACTGGAAACGGGATGGAAAATGTCACGTGCAACCACTGAATTGAAGCACGCATTAAAATTGCACAGCTAACTCTCTTTAAGGCACCCATTAACTTCTGAGTGCCCATCTTTCACGGTCTTTCCTAGAAGCTTTGAAGGGGACAGGCTGGCAGCGAGCACTGCCCTGAACACAGTGGCAGCTGCATCACATAATGGTCTGGTTTGCCATGGGTCAGACCTGCCTAGGTTGTGGCGTGTGCTGCTGTCCCCCTGCACAGGAGGAAATCAAGCTCTCAGGGTCTGCCAAAGCATTATCAACTTGGGTTAAGCCACAACCCTTGCAATAAAATCCCCTAGAGCAAGAGGGTGCTTTGCGTTCAGTCCTGAGCCTCTGGGGAACTTTCCCCTCCTGTTGGCCCTGCTACAATCAAACAACAGCAAAGAGGTAGTTATGAAACTAGCAAAACAGATGCTAGCAAAGGTGTTGAAACCTCCAGCCCCAAGGCTGGGAGCCTTTCTGCACCTGTATAAGCAGCAGTGAGACCGCTGGTGGTGCCAGACTGCACGGACTGCGGAGCAAAGACGGGGTCGGATAAGGGACACCCCAGGGATGAACTGACTACCTAGAGCTGTCAATCTGCAGCGAATGCAGGGAGCTACTTTTCCGTGCTCTCCCGTGGGTGAAGCAGAGCACACGGCAACTTTATTTGTTCATCTCACACAGGAGAAGTCTCTCTCTGTTCAGACCACAGTGCTCTGAGAGCAGCTGAGATGAAATTTCCTAAGCCTTCCGTAGGATCGGAAAACAAGTTATTCGCTAGATTTAGACTGGGACCTTGTCAGTGGAATGCAACTAAGGCAACAGGTGCATTTGCTGGCACTGCAAGAGGATGATGTACCACCAGTGTTGCCCTACCAAGGAAAAGTGGTCTTGGGATGTTGTAGCAGCAGAGGGATAATGAGCTAACTGCACCAGGCCATGGTGAGAGCTCAGTGCGTATTATTGCTCATCTGTGCTTATGATCCAAGGCACAGGGAAAGCAAGAAAGAAGGCTTCACAGGGAAATAACAAAAAACACAAGTTTACCATGTGAGCAGAGACCTAAAAAGGCCAAGCAGAAATACATGACTCTGTGAATACATCAACAGGGCAGGCACTCAGATGGAAAACAAATATTTAGGCTAATGGGCAGTAATGGCAAGAGAAAGTAAATTGGCTATGAATAAACGGTTTACTCCTGAGAAGGGCAAATAACTGAACCATCTTTTAAGAAGGAGTTTGATCGCTTTATAAAAGGGATTATATGGATAAGTAGCTTGTGATGGAAAGCAAAGGGGCTTCTCTTTCCTGTCTGGGCCTGTGTTCTCGCACACCCCGCCAGCAAATATAAAGAAGGATTTCAGCCTCCCAAAGCAGCCCTGAAGCACAAACCTAGATTGTTGTAGTATTTTTGCTCGCATTATTAAATTTCAGAAAGAATCCAAAGGTTCTCTGCAGAGTAAATGATAGCTAAGTAGATTGTCTCTGTGGAGTAGGAGATATTTTATTGACCAGACAGCCATCTGTGTCCTTCATTAATAGTAATAAATAATTGATGTCATGCTAAATAAAGCAATAAGCTGTTACAGATATCAAGGACAAATGACCAGCTCCTGTGAGGATGCCTCACCTGTGTTCACTTCTCAGTAGTAAAAAATCCAGACCAGAGCTCAACATCACTATGTAAGTGCTGTGCACAGAGCAAAAGAAGGTACCTGCTGCACACTGATTACAGGTAATGGAGCAATTGTGCTCAGCAAAGGGATGCTGTTACTCCCAACTGTACACCAAATCCCCGCAAGACTCTCTTCCCTGTCATTTTCATGACACTGCCTTCCCGGGACTGGTCTGCCCCAAACCATCCAATTCCCCAGGCAGCTTTTGAAAATCAATCTCTGCTCTACTAACGACTGCCAGGAAGATGCAGCTCCCTCCAGGTGGCATCTTTCTTCTCTCTCCAGTGCAACCCCTCGCTACTGCCTCGTCTTCTTCCACAGACACGGCTGTGGAGTTTGGCAAACCTCCTGTTTTTGGTTTTGTAAACACGTATCTTACACTGATTCTGGTGTTGTGGTGAGTCAGAGCTCTCCCTAAAACAGAGGAAAATAACATGCCTGGAGCTTGCGGGGGATTAGCCCCATTTTGTGAAGCTTTGCAAATTTCTCCTGGCCGCACTAGGCCTGGCCATACCAAGGCATATAGGTCAGCCCACCGGTGACGGCTCTGGCATAGCCACCTGGGAACTCACTTGATGTCTGGTCTGGAGGAGGAGGACAACCTGCCTCAGCTGCCTGTCTGCAAGGCTGAGCTGGCAATCTGCTCTCGCACATTTCTAGTGGCAGGAGGCTCAGATGGGCAGAAGGGAGACTGAGGAACAAAAATGGATGGGAGCAGGCTCAGACCACTCGCTCGCTGCATCCAACAGCCTTAATCTGCCTCAGTCCTTCCATCGTGATCCGTGCCAGCGCCCAGCAGTTGCGGACGGCAGACAGGATGAATCACCTATCAACCATCCCACCAAAGACAACAAGAGTTGTGGCATTGATTTCCACCAGACTAAACAAGAGAGCAAGGCCAGGAGCCTCCAGGAGATTAGAGGAGCAAAAGGAAGCTCTGGGACCCTCACAGGCATTCCCACACCTTCAGCCTGTGTCCCTGTGCCGAAAGCAGCACAGACAAAACCCAGGCAGCGCAAATCAAAGTGGAATTGAAGACGAGAGGAGACCTCCCTGCTATGATTCACCTTAAAGTTTCCTAGAAAGAGCACAAAGGGGAAAGTAGGAAGGCACCAATGTCTCATTCTTGACAGCTTCTTTACTAGGCTGGATGAAACCAATCCTGCAACATTACCAGTTGCTTTCTTCTGATTGTGGTTTTCTCTCTCCATCTTTCTCCCTTTTACTTTTTTCCAACCTGTTTTCAATTTACTCTTGTGGCATCTCTGACTGTGACCTCATTCTGGTACTTAAGGAGCGGGGCGGGGAGGGGGGGAAGAGAGAGAGTGTCCTTTAAAAAAGAAATGAAAGAAATCATATTTTATTTAGCTTGGTTGGTTTTGAAGCTTTAGCAGAAGAAAGATTAACCTTTTCTGCCTAACTTAATGAAAACAAGGAGAAAGCCTGTATGGATAAATAAATATCTGTGTGGGTATGGAGCAGGCATGATCGTGTTACAGCCCCGGTGGAGCTGTAATGGGGAACAGGCGCGTTCCTGCACAGCAGCTCCCAATTCCCGATCCATTTTCAAGGAAAGAAAAACAGAGTAGAATGTCAGAGGCCCAAGTGGGCATAAATGAGGGAGCCCGGGGAAGGCAGATGGGGCCCAGTGAGGACCTCTGTCCCCAGCAGTGACCTCCAGAGCAATGCCAGCGAAGCAGATGGAAAAAGAGATCTCACTCCACTTTGCTCTTGCCAGGTTTTGGTTCCTGAAATGAGGAAACAAATGGCGTGCTCAGCCCTCCAAGTTTGTCACCTTTTGGGGGTCCTTGTCCCACCCTCCTTTTCCTCTGGGGCTTGGCCTCCAAGGAGGGAAGGTTCAGAGGAGGGCTGTGAGCAGACAGCTTGGACCAGGTTTTGGATGGGTAGATGGGGAGCACAGGCTTGCAGAGTGGTTCCTCCACAACAAGGTTGTACCTGGGTTTAATGTGCTTCAGATCTGGTGCTTGGTGGGGGAAGGCAGCGAAAGGTGGTTTCCCTTGGAGATGATGGGCTGATTTAAATTAGTGTAACATAACTTTAGGCAACGGAGCTGTTCCGATTTACATCAGCAGATGGTCTGTCTTGCTGCCTAGATCATTAAAAGCAAACCGTCCCTACTGATCCTGGTGGAAGGATGTCAAAACCTCCTTCCCTACATGGCTTGCCAGATTATAAAAGAAATAAAAAGGCCTAGTTATTACTAAAAAATCTTCTGCCCACATTCTAGGAGCGTACATGCATGCCAGCCTCTCGTGTTAGATGGGAGCTTAAGCCTCACACCCAAAAAGCCTGCATCCTCTAAATTTCTTTGTTGTGGCTTTTCTCAAAGACACGTCCATCAGGAATCTCTCTGGCTGGGCATGGGTTGTCAAGGATGAAACAGAAAAGCCAGTGATTATGCTGTGCAACTTCGGGCACAGTTTGTGCCTCACTTGCCAGCTTGCACAAAGGTGAAAACCGCAGTATTTCTCTGAACAACTTCACCTTGCCTGAGTTATGAATTTTGGGAGAATTTGCTTCCTATGTCTATATGCTACTAGACACATTAATAATGATGAAGAGCTCTCCTCTGGGCTTCCCAGTTCCTCTGCTGATGGAAGACTGCATTTGTAGATAGCTAAATTTCAAGGGGCAATGCTTTAGCTGAGCTAAGAGCAAAAGTTGCATTCCAGTGCCACAAAAGTCCCTTGAATGGCTTCATTGGTGTTCTCCAGGGCTAGAATTTGCTGCATACAGAGTGACCACATGGAACTGAAGGATAGGTTGTGTTGCACTGTTCTTGTCAAGAGCAGCCAGTCGAACAGAAGGAAACAGTCTTAATTTGGATGAGCTGCAATGTTCTAAAAACACGATGCACAAGGCTAACCATGAGTGTAATCTTCTTTTAGGGTCATCAATAGGACTCACTGCTCCTTCACCTGAGCTCTCCACAGATTGCTTATCACAGTTCTTTCACAGTCAATATCTAAGACCTCAGAAAAACTGATGTAAAAAAAAATCATATAAAAATGCATCATCTCCTCCATCTCCCCCCAAGGCAGGAGAGTGAGAATTAATGCATTTCATTCTGTGCTGTGAGCCCTCCAGTATTTCTCAAGGTTCACTGGGTTGCTAAGGGTCAACCACAGCCAGACACAAGCTGACTCTGCTATGCTTGAAGCCATCCAGGCATGAGCCAGTTCCAATCTCAAAGCCACGTATTCACATTAGCATGGTGGAGAGTCCAAGTGAATTTATCTATTCCCTTGGGCTTGTTTTGGGCTCTGCAGCATATTAAAATATTTACTTGATTTCAAGGCAAAGTGGGAACCCATTTGTGCTGGGAGTTGTGCAGACACAAAGCAAAGACATGAGCTTTGTCCTCAGATACTTCTTGTCTGGCAGAAGATTTTGTCCATCACCACAGATCTAGTTCTCACTCTCATCACCACAGATCTAGTTCCCACCCTCATTCTTGCTTTCCTTTCATTCCTTTCATTTTTCATTTTAAACTAGAGATTTCTAAACAATGGACCAGTGGTCCAGACCACTGTTGGTCCCCAAGGCTCGTAGTCAGCAGTCTGTAACAGATCCAGGGGCTGCACAGAGCCTTATGTTCACCAGAAATCCCACCAGCCCTGCTACAGCCCCAGAGCCACTCTTCTACAGCATAAATTGATGTGTCAGATACTTCAGAGATGGCAACAAAATCTGTATCATAACCTCTTTCTTCTTAAATGCACAAAACTACTGCACTCTTGTGGTTCCTAAGGGAATGAGCTACTGTCTGAAAATGACTCCCAGTTTTTGGATGCAAAGATGGCACCAAGGACCTGGGCTCCACCAGTCGAGAGCACTGGGAGGTTCCATCTTCTGCTGGGATTAAGATGACTAAATTTGACAGGGAGCAGCTTTCACTGTGAGACATGTCAGAGGACAAATCCTGGGATGCTTCCTAAGAAAGGTCAATGACAAGGTGGTTCTGGCCAGTCCAGGCAGGCCCTGGTGATACACCTACAACATGTCTGACGTACAAACTTGCCTAGCACACAAACTTCTTAACCTGTCTCGTACATGATGGTCTATGAAGAAAGCAGAGAAGACCTACCAAACAGCAGGGTCAGGTCCTTCATTTCCAGCTCTACTGAGCAGTCTCTTACCTTTATTTTCAGCTTTTTATGACCAAATACTCCAGTAGTTTAACGTCCCACAGAACCCCACTGGCTGACTTGCACCCACTGGAGATCAAGCCTTACACACATATGCAAATACCAGACTAGCAGGAGGGCGAAATAACATTTCCTAGAAGAAACTCAGTGTGCAATTAATTGCTAAAAACATAATTATCTTGGGTGATTTGTCAAATCAAATTAATGTAAACCTATGCTGAAAAGCCATCAACTTGTCTGTGCTTATTGGGAAAGTGGAATTTTTGGACTTCTTAGATCAGCCAATTTCTTCTGTATTGCCACTGTTGCCTGACCCTGCTCCCAGTCCCTTCTTACACTTCATGGCTCAGTGCTGGAAAGTGGACCAAACCACTACCCGTAGTGGCAACCAATTTAGGGAAAATATTCTTTGTTTGGTCCCATTTATTCTAAATAGAGGTAATATGCACAGATGCTGATGAATTAGTGATAAGACTTTGGACCAGTGTATTTCAAATGGCTGAGCACACACAACTGCAGCTGGCTCTGCAGCCTGTTAGCCAACGAACACTTACAAAAATTGGTCCTGATGGAGGGACCTGCATGGAAGCAGACCTCTTATTTGGCCCTAATATGCAGTTTTGGACATTTGAGAATGTGGGGGCAGATCCTCAGTTCATAAAATCTCCTGTAGCTCCCTTGAAGTCAATGGAACAATAACAATTTACACTAGCTGGGTTTCTGCATCCTGGCTGTGAGCTATTTGGAACAACTACACCATAATGATTATTACAGATATTTCAAATCACTTGTCTAAGACGGATAAGCGAATACCATTGAATAAGAAAATAGAGAGTTGGTCTGCTATGATTTCCAAAGAATTATTGACCCATATCTTGCAAACATTTACACGTTTAGCTTTATTTTTGTGAGTTGTTCCATTACACTCGTGTGCCAGATAAACTAATGTATATGCTTGCAGGAGGACCAAGGTTAAAACTTGTGCAAACACAGTGAATTCTGAATATTTCTGTAGATTGTTACCTCAGACTCAGACTAGAAAGCATGTCATTTGATGGTGCTTCTTTTCATAACTCTCCATTTATCCAAGCAGGTATCACAAGAGAAGCCAAATGCACTATCAGAATAAAACTGAGAAAAGAAGCAATTATCTGACCAAATTCAGAAGCTAGAAAACACCCGCTCAGTCAGGATTAACGTATGCAATAGTTGACATCAGTTCGTGAACAAGGAATTAGCTGGGTTACTAGAGTATATTCACAACAGCTTTCTTAACACAGCTAATGAATCATTCACTTACTGATTTCCCTATAACGACGTTAACATTTTTCTTCACAGTTTTGATTCTTTAGAAGACACAAGTCAGTGAGGAGGAGAAAGAGCTGGGAATCTTTTGGCCATGAGGAGTGTACTTCAGCATCCATCATCATATCAGCAATCATTCCATCTTTTCCACTAAGCCTACAAGATTAGACAGGATCTACTACACCACTGTACAGTCCCACTGCTCACAAGGCCAGAATACGATCTCTAATTTCTTAAATTGAGCTGATTTTGTTTCCTTCAGGACAAAACGTGTCAACAGGGTGCCTGGCACCCAGAGATGTCCATGCACTTCACAAAGGCCATTAATACCCCTGGCAATGTGGCAGCATTTACATCCTTCAGCCAAGACATGAGGTCCGTTACAATGCACACCTGCATGGCAGAAGGCTGCAGCGTCAGAAGCGGTGGCAGGCAAAGGAGCAGGGATGCAAAAAAAGGAAATTACTTTTTCAAGTGCAGGCAAAAGGCAAATTTGAGGCTACAACCCAGAGCCCCAGTCCAGATCTCTAACCACTAATAGCCAGGCTTTCTTCTCTGAAAGACTATTAACCCTTTTTTACAAGTGAGCAAACTCCAGACACTGAGGATACCTGCCATACACACACAGCAGGATGCGGCACAGAAGGAATGCCTTCTGCTCTGAATTTTAAGTCACATTTCCCAGAAACCAAGACAAATCAATCCTGGCATCCACAGGAAAGGGGACTTGTTAGTAGCCGGGACAGCTCTGATGGATTATGTCCCCTGGGAACCCATCTCACCAAAGGCCCTCTATGGGAGGAACAGTTGTTTGACTCCTAGATGTCCTTGGCAAAGCAAGGTATCTGGGCATGCTTCCCATCCCTAGGATCACTGATCGCTCTAGGATTCTTAGTTGGAGACACGTCATCGCCAGCAACTGTACAACATCTTACCACTCAGAAGACAAAAGACAGATTCCCAGAATGAGCAGAGCAGGATTAAGCCAAGTGGTAAATGGATTCCAGGGCTGTTCCAGGATCTGTGCTGATGAGGGAAGCCAGTGCCAGGTAGCCAATCAGGAGCTTGTATGGTGAGGTTATCACTTCCCTCTCTTCTTCAAATCCATAAATAGAACCCAAATATCGCTTGGGCCATGTTAGAGAGATAAGGTGAGTCTCTCCCATCCCTTGCAAAGCCTGAAATAGAAGCCCCGCTACTCCCTATCCTAAGCATCAAGCATAGGATGTTGACATTTAGCAGTAGGAAAAATTACCCAAACAATGAACCCTCTCAGGTCTCTCTTCTCCCCTCCCTTCCCCTGGTCACCTGGAAAATGTTCATAAAGTGAAGTGGAAAAAAAAAAAACAAACCAAACCCCAACAACCAAACCCCAACCTTCCTAAGGCTGTGGAAATAACATGTAGAGGAGAAGAGTGAGTCAGGCTCTGCTAACTGTGCATGGGTCACCAGTCCTGAAGGCAGATATGATTCACCAAG
Organism: Scopus umbretta; assembly: GCA_013400535.1. NCBI lineage: Eukaryota > Metazoa > Chordata > Aves > Pelecaniformes > Scopidae > Scopus > Scopus umbretta. The sequence goes on along the minus strand of VZTL01053570.1, from coordinate 76,813 downwards.
GCAGCAAGAACTAGAAGGCAGAAGAGACCAAGGCAGAAGAGGGTGCGGAAAGAAAGTAGTATCCAAGAAGAGAAGGAAATAAGAAATGAAATGGTTTCAGGTTGCATGCACCTTGCTCTTTATCAACCACCACTCAACAGGAACTGACCCACAATGACACCCTTGATAGTGATGAGATTATTCCCTTGGTGCTTTGTCCAGTCTTTCTCTATGAGAAGGAGGGCAAAGAGGCTGTAAGACCTGAATCCATCCCCATTCCCTGCTCTTCCTGCTCTTCTTCCCCTGCCGGAGCTGCTCAGTGGAGCCTCACCTCCTTGCTGCCTCTGCTTCCACCACTCCTTTCCCTCACCCATTCCCTTTAACCATGGCAGCATTATGGGACTCTATTTTCCCCATAAAAGATGCCTGCAAGGAGATGAGAAAAGCAGGGCCTGCTTAGGAGCACGGCATGCTCTGGGGAGGCCCTCCTGGATGCCACTGGCACAGAAAGCCCATTGTCACAAGAGATGGAGAGGAGCACAGGGCTCAGGTGCCTGGGGAGAACTCTGCCTGTCGGAATGCTCTCCTGCTATTCCTCCATTCATCCTTCCTCCTCAGCCATCTCTCCCCCCACCCCTTTTATTTAATAACCATAAAAATTCAAACACAAAAAATTTGCTCTGAAAAAATCCTAAATAAAAAAAATAAATCCTCCCTCTCAAGTTCACAATGAGAGCTGTAAAGCTTTTTCTGCTTGGAAAATTCTCCCGGTCATTTTTTCCTACTGTTTAATCCCCGCTTTGAGTTACACAGAATGAGTAAACACATTTTATAAGGTTCTAATTCATACCTAACCCATACAGTTTATAGCTTAACATAGTCAAATACACACACACACATGCGTGCGCACAGATTTTTGTTTTTTTTTTTTTAATATACACACATACGCTCACACACATATGCATAAAACTGCCTAGGTCCTGCTCCTGCGAGCCTCCCGGTAGCAGGTCTGCTTGCTCCGGCATGTGCTCTGCTACGAAAGCAGGCTGGCATGCCTAGGTGCAAGTTAGCTGGCCTGGGGAGTAGTTTCTGCTCCAGAGTCCTGCAACCTCCTTTGTAATAAATAATTAGTCAGACTCATTAAGGGAACGGCAGGATCCACCGCTCAGTGCTTGGAGGACTAAGGAACGCCACCACGTGGTATCCCAGGAACAATTTTTGTCTGCTTTCTGCCCAGCAAGTACCTGGAGCAAAGCCTCATGGCAGCGAGGCAGCTGAGGCTGGGCTGGAGGAGCTGCAGGGAGCTTGGCTACCATGCGGTCATGGCCAGGTGCCAGGCAAGGATGTGTTTGCCTGAAAGGCAGCTCTCTGCTGGAAGCGATTAGAGAAAAAACCTGAAGGTGGGTACTCAGTCAGAAGATGGCCTACGGTGTGAACACCACCAGTTGCCGCTCTGGAAGAAGGTAGGCAGCCCTCACACCAAAACTCCTCTATGTAGCTGTGGGTTAGGGTCAGCCCCGATGAGGTGTTGCAAATGTCTTGCCCTCTGCCAGCCTCTTCCCTGAGCTGCTGGAGAGGTTGTTCCTCTCGGTATCCTTCACCTTCGCTTGGGACCATGGAGGCCAGTTGCAATGTGTTGTGGATGACATTAAGGCCAAAGAGCTACTTGAACCTCAATCTCCCACTCCAGCTGTTTGAGAACCAGTCACCACCTCCTCTCTTTACCTCCCTGGAGGCAGAGCTGATTTGCCCAGTTAGACCTGGGCTTTGCTTCAGGTCCCTCTGCTTCTTCAGCCTTTTAATCCAGTGTGGGCAGGGGAGATGGAGTCCTCTTGACCGGTAGTTAACAATTAGCTAATTCCACCCAGGAAAAATACGCTGCCTCACACAGAGAGCTGGTGAACAAACCCCAACAGTCCACAAGAAGGTCTACCTTACCATTTCTGATGGGTGTCTGTGCAGCTCTGGTACTCCCAAGCATCCCCACAATGAACAGCTGTGCACATGAGAGCAAAAACTCAGCAACAACACTTGCAAACTCTGCACAGGGGGAACCATATAAACATTTTGAGTTGCCTGTCAGAGGCTTTGAACTTGGCTGTAACCCAAAGGTAGGAGATTTTTACGACTATTGACTAAGGAATTGTCTCTACCATTGCTCTTGAAGAGGTGGCTTCTCTTGAGCTTTTGTGTTTTGGGTTTTCCTGCTTGTTTACCCAGCAGCTTGCTACTAAATTAAATCGAGCATCTTGTACAGTCCAATACTTCTGTCATAGAGAATAACTGTAAGTGATTAAAGTATCGTTTCTGCTATACCTCTGCAAGACCACACCAAGAGATCATTTCCTCAGAGGAAATAGAAACAGAGACACAGAGAGAACTGTGTCAGTGACACAGCCAAAGTCTCTGCCAATACAAACCACAGCAGCTCCACTGACACGAGTGGGAATGGAGCAATTTGCGCCAGCTGAGAGCCCGGCTCTAAATAATGCTTGGTGCAGTGCAGCTCCTCTGAGCAGGAAGACAAGACGACAACAGAAACACCCAGAAAATGTCCCAGACACCGGATTTTGTGGTTCTCCAGAAAAGCCTTTTTGCAGCATTTGTTTGCTTTATGGGATCTGCTGCCCTGAACCCCACGTATTCCCCTGATGGGCTTTCCTCTCCCAGAGGGCATCTAATTAACCAGCAGAGAAATCAGAGTGACAATTAACTTATTTTCATTTCCTGACTCACTGCCATACCTCCCATCATCTGGGTTTTCCTCATCCCTGCTTGTTTACCCCAGCCCCAACCCCTCTTCTATTCAGAAACCAAAGAAAAAGCAGGAAAAATATAACCCCCACCAAAAGGCCAGGGTCAACTGGAAACCTGCACGGGAACAACACAACTGTCTGGTCTTAATCTCCCCAACTTTGCCTTCTCGCCCTCCAACACAGCCTCTGCCCAAGCTGTCAGTAAGCCAAATCCCAGCAAGCAAAAATGAGATGACCCTTGAAGTAACTTTTTTAAGTCAGGATGCCCCTGCATCCTTTAAGTCCTTGAGCAGCCTTGCACAAAAGCCACCTCCCAGGTGGGAGTTTGTCTCCAAAGACACAGTCCAGGTCTCTGCTAGCAGCCACAGCTACGACTGCCTGAACCACTTCCACAGGGCAGCTAGCACCGTTACCATCCCTGCTTTTCTCTCTCTTTATTCCTTCTGCCTGGTGCTGCTGTTAAAACCAAGGTTTCAATTTTTCAAGTGCAAAGATTGGCTTGAAGACTCAGTCTCTTTTTTTTCTGTGAGCTTTTTTGATACACAGTCCCTCTAAGGGTGCAGAAAAGCACTCTGGGTCAGCAGGGTGAAATCATGGGCATCATTCAAGCCCATCCTGGCCAGTTCTGTGATAACTTGACACTTGAAGGCACAGGCAAAAGCCATTGCTCAAGTTAGCAGTTTGAAGTTGCTTCCAGCCACACAAAATGTGAGATGTGGGCTTCAGGCTCCATAATGCTATTTTCATTTTCCTCCTCCAAGAAAATAAACCAAGTGTTTATTTCCTGAATGCTCTGGTCTGAGAAAGGGCAAAACTTTCCTCTGGGAGCCAGGCGACTGGAAAGGGAAGGCAGAGGCAAATATTTGCCGAATTTGTCAATGAGTTCTTATTCCATTTTTCTTATTAATATTTATTTAGACATAATGTGAGTGAAACCTGCTCAGACCACAGCAATGTGGGAGATTCCACTGTTATTCTCCTCATGCCAGCTAGTGGTGGGGAGGGAGGAGAGAAGGAAAAACAGAGACAAAACGAGTGTGTCAGGGAGTTCACAAGCAATTCAGAGAAAGTCATGGGCTTTCGTCTTGACTTCACAGGAGATGGGATGCCTTCAGAAAGTCAATGCATCCATGGGCCATGTGATGAGTCAAAGAGGTTGAATAGCTTGGCCTTCCTTGCTGATATTCAAGGCACAGGTGTAGCTTTGAGAGAGAAAATTATCTCATTATAGAGCCGCCTTTTTTTTTTTCTTTCTTTTAAAGGAAGGAATCATTAATGACATGAAGACAAGGAGAATAAATTGCAACCCCAGGTTCAGTAAATTCTGTGAGACAAACCTGATGTACTTCTTCAATGAGACAGTTCATTCCCTAGACACAATAAGCGTGGTACAATCCAATTTATCTGGGTACCAAGACGTGCTAGCCATGACACAACACAGGTAATTATTAGGTAAGCTCGAAAAGATGGGGATTAGCAGAAGAATTACACAGCAGGTAAGGAACTGAGTGATGGACAAATGAAAACAGGCTATGCTGAGAAGAGAGTGATGGGAAATAAGTTATAACTCGCAGAGTTCCTCAATGATCAGGTTTGTAATCAATCTTATTTCTCACTGGAAATACAGCAATGATTTTAGCACTGATGAAGACGAATGCATTATTAGTGCACAGGAGATCAGAGGACCAGTCAAAAGAAACTAAAAGATCTTGAGAACTATAGTAATACAAGTGGAATTAATTTTAATATTTAAAAATGCAAATTAATTTAATGATGGACATTAAAATAGTTCTTTCGTTAGCAGGAACCTTTACAGATAGAAGCAAAGGAGAAGGAGGAGAAACGCCTGGATGCACTGGCTGGTCACAGCACAACCACATGTTGCTGCTGGATGAGAGGTGGAGAAATGGAAAGAAAATTTTTGGATCAGCTTTGAAAGGGTCTTCCAGTTGAAACAGAGAAGAATCAAATCCTTTGATAGCAAAAGGCTGAATGTGGTGGCCCACTACCTGCCTTGCTGTCAGAGAATCACAAAAAGCCTCCAGGCCAACTGCAAAGACATGACATGGTTGCTCAGGGCTTTATCTAGTGGAATTTTGAAAATCTCCATGGACTGACTCCTTCAAGAGTCACATAGCTGGTGTATAAATAATCACTGCTTGGTAGCAGAAATCCCACTGGACTGTGGTGTCCAGGAGGAAAGACCTGGATGCATTTCTGCAGGGCTTCAAAGCCCCAGCATGTTGCCTCCCCAAACTGGTCAGGAGGTACACAGCTGTGAGCGTGTCCCCTGTTGCCCTCCACCGGATAGAAAGAGAATGTCACACTGCTGTGTCATGTCTGGGGACAGCACATCCTAGAAGCATCTCCTCTTTCAGCTAGGGTAATAGTCTGTGCTCTGGGAATAGAGCAGCTGAACTCTAGCTCTGTTTTTGTTCCGACTGTGTTTTGTGTAGCAACAGCTGGGGGACGTAGGTTTGCTCAAACCACAGCCAGACGATTGGAAATAAAAACGATATTCATATATTAATTAACATCTGGTTACTTGTCTAATTACATGATACAATGTGCATGAGTTTTTTGTTCCCTTCATATTTTATGCATTGAATGAAAACTAAACAAATGTTGCAAAAGCAACAGTGCAAAAGCAAAAAACCAAACACTACCCAAGTTTGTATTTATAACACTTACTGACACATTAGTTTAATTAACATGTAAAGAAGGATATGACTAAACCATAATCATGAAGATGGTGGTAAGACTGAACTGAAATTAACATCCAGCCTGATCCAACCTGGACATTTTTCATTAAACTGGGCCTCCCTTTACACATATTCTTTTAAAAAACATGTAATAATTTGTTAAACTGAGCAGTTCAGGGCCTGATTTAGCAAATTATTACTTACCCATTTTCAAAAGCTACTTTTAATGAAAACCAGCCCTAAAAATTTCAGCCGGACTGTAAAGCACCATCCCAAAGGAAATGAGCTGATGTCACCCTGCCTGCACAATGCATCTGACCGTGTCTGGTGTTTTCTGCCACACTTTGGGGATGGAAATAAAAAAGAATGGGGGGGGGGGGGGGGGAGAGAAAGCAAAAGAA